>CANXYI010338689.1:0-10247 GCA_948208565.1 Hura crepitans | reverse complement strand
GTTACAGGAGTCCATATGACACATTATGCATGCTAAAACATGGATGTATTATTTTTATATGCTTAGGTAAGATGTATGAGAATGAAAAATAACTTTAATGATGTATGTTATGCATCATAAGTGAATGTACAATAATGTAATATGGTGTATAGATATATGATGAGCCTACATTTAGGTAAGATAGTGTGAGATGTAAACTATCTTTAATGATGTATGTTATGCATGCATATATGATACATGCTAATGCATAGGTGCATGGTACACCTAGAATGACTATAATGGCACATATCATGTATGCCATGTTAATATATGTGTAGTCTAAGTAGTTTATATGACATAGGAAACATGGAAATGTATGGATGCATGGATACCAATATTAGGTAAGATGATTTAAATGGTGTGTATTCATAACTAAGGCATGAGTGAGCACACAAAGCACTAATCTAATGCTTTTATGCTTGAGGTAATTTTGCCTAAGTAAGATGACAATTTCTTAAGAGTAAAAAGCCTTACTATGGTGCATGATTCTATGTAAAATGACATATACCAGATAAGATGATATGAAATATAGGTTAGACAATAGTGTTGACAAAAAAGATGACTGACTCCTATAAGATGTATAGCAGATCTTCACATGATAAAGATATGTGTGACATGTGAGTTGTAACGTTATATGATACATGTTGTATTCAATGGGTAAAAGAAGAAGAAGGATGTTTATATACAAAGACAAACATAAGCAATATGCTTTCCACACTTATTACTCTTGCACATATTATTTAGCAATTCATTCTTAGTAGACTTATTATAACACCCCTTATTCGATCCTAAGGATGACTTTCCCTTACCCCACATATAGTTGTCGAACCCAGATAAGGAAACACATATAACCATTTATAGTTCCTTGTAATACCTTTATCCACTATTTGCTTAATTATCAGTTCCATACTTACAAGCCAGTTAAAATTAGAAATTTTGATATTTTTCATTTTTGGCCAATTTAAAACATAATTCATGTAATTAGGGTCCTTATGTCAATAATTTAGTAGGAAAATGGCCAATGCCTTACACTACCTGAATAATAACCTATAGAAAATACACTTCTATATATCCATAATTACCAGTCTCTAACTTTTGATCCTTTTGATCCTCTTATAGCATCAATCAATCTAATGTCAACAAAACTCTAAACCATAATATTTTCAAAACACCATTACACATTCATATATTTACATTATAAATACATAAGATTATTGAGTTAAAAAAACTTGATACAAACTTGGTTTAGGACCTAATACCCTTACTTACATATAAATGTCATCTATACTATTAAACATTATAGTAGGAGAAGTAAAAATATACTAAAAGGATGAGCTTAACCAACTATATTGCAATGTTGAGGCTAAGCTGCAACTATCTACTCCTACCTATGCATTAAAACATGATGCTCTAAGTATAACACTTATAGGTGTATTCAATGAAATATACTTAAATTGCATACACACATGCATGATAATTTTATAAAATTGATGCAGTTGATATTTAGCTTGCATGCCAATAGATAAGTGTATACAAATAGTTGGGTTTGTTGACAAATGCATATTGTTGTATCTTAATTCCAACATCCTTTATATAGTAATAACCTATCTCTATTCCTTTTTTTACCTAAAATTTATTTTTTTACCTCTTATAACTGCATCTTATGAACTCATTATCCTTTAACAATGTTTATACTAACTTACTGTACTATTTGAATTAACCCAATCTCAAATTTTCATTTTTGTCCGTAATCTTAACATAGTAAATTATTTATTTAACTAGTATTACGAGTCGTTATTTATTTATATAAATGCTTAATAAAGATGTTTCATTTCTTATCTCACTATATGCTTATACATATTTCTTAAATTGTCCTTACATTAAGCACTTAATCTTAATATAATTGCCTACTTACTTACACTATGTGATAGACACCATTATCTAATACTAGATAATGAGATATATCTCCTCAGTAATATAGTGGCTCATATTTTTGACCTTACCACTGACTACATCTACTTTATCCCAATATACATGTGCAATGACTCTATAGGATGGTGACAACACTCACAGTAAATCAATGTGCTTGTGCAATGGCCCCATCAAACCTTATCAACTACTACACTAGTGTTAAACAAATGTATATGTCCAATGGCCCTATTAGACTTTACCAGATACTACACCAACATTAAATGGACAAAGGTGTGTAATGGCACTACTAGACCTTACTACTGTTGCACCAGTAAAAAAAATTGACACCAAAGTGCCTTAGCAGCTGCTATCAATTCCTACTTGACTAGTCAACCTATCCAATATAGATTGTGCAGCTCATATAAGCTTTTACTATATTCTAATTAGTTCTCTATATTTTTATTGGGTTTTCTGATAGCCTTCATACTATTGATTAAACATAATTGTATCAAGTACCATTTAACCATTTCTTATTCACACACAATTATTATCACCTTGTTTTATACCTTTATTTTATATATTACTTCACATATTTAATCTCTAAATAGAAACTAATACTTCTATATACCTAATTAATTCCATATATTCATGCCTTGATTCATCTAATATCCACACATAATATCTATATGCATTATCAATTAACCATAATTTTATCCATTCTTTATTTTCTCTTATGATTATGACATATAATCACATTTACAACTTATATAAAAGAACATACACAAACATATAGTTAAAGACATATTTTTGCCATTATAGGTTACCAAGTCACCATGTTTCTTTTAATTCATTTTTATCATCCATTCATGTTCAATAATTTTAGTAATGCTAGCACATTCTATTCCTCTTATTTCTACACACTCACATATAACAACCATACTTATTAAGAACATTATAATGTATATTAATTACTATATGTACCTTCTCTTTTAGATTAGTTTCTCATCCTCATACATTACATTTTGCACACACATCTTTTTCCTATACTAAGCAAACATACACTTATAACTCCTACCTTACATGATTTAGTCATTTTACATTCATCAATTTATCATTCAATTATTAGCTTAATTTTCCATTTAAATCATACAAAAACAATTCAAATAATAGCAGCATACCATTATTTCTAATTAATACATACCCATACTCGCTAATTGCATATTTCAAGCACACATTCACTAACTTTAACTATTAAATCTACGCACACATTGTATACTTCACAAAATAAGCTTACCAAGATCCTTATTAGTTTCCAAATAGCATTCCTAGATCACTGTTTTACCTTTCGCTTGACCTCTCATCAAAATCTCTATAAATATACACCAACTTATCCTTGAAAAATTCTAAATAAATTTAGTATGCTTTTTAACTTAAAATTAACATTAGGAATATCTAATTGGCATTGAATTACAGAATAGAAAAATATAAAACCTTGGATTAAAGCACTCACCCACTAAATTAATACTATTTTTTAAAGTTATGAAACACTTAAATTAGCCTTATTTTTGTGATTTTCTTTTTAGAATAATGATTTAAAGGTGGTAGAGGTTAATTTGTTATTGAAAACTAGCATGTGGGTGTGTAATTTTGTGGTGGAAAAAAGAAAAAGAAAAGGGGGGGGGGGCGTATTATTATGTTGTCAGCTAACAAAGGGAGAATATGAAGTAATTTATCTTTCAATTCAAATAAAATTCTTATTTGTATAATGAGAGTCAATAGGAAGATGTGTGCCACTTAGTTAATCTAGTGGCTTACATTTAATCTATTTCTTTTTGTGTTCTAAAAATCAATTCCTTCACTTTGATATGTCAATTCAATTCCCTTTCCATACCATTAATTAGGATAATCCATAACACATAAGTCTTAAGAAACCTTAATTAATAACTGATAAGAGATCACTTAATTTAACCCTTGTGTTTTAATTTAATTTTATTACTTTTTGACCTCTAAAAAAACCAAATGCATTACCATTAGCCTATTTAGAATTTTTGAACATTAAATCATGCTATTCCTATATTATTTTGAGCATAAATTGAATATTTTATCGTTTAGCTTACTCTACATCACTATTCTCAAGACACTAATATGAAACTTGAGTTACATTTTTAACCACTACAATGACTTAATCATCACTTCAAACTTTACCCATAATTATTTTATAACATTTACTTTAATTCTAATTAGTTAGTGGACCAAGGTCTCAAGAAGCCCTATTCAAGGCCTAATGTCACTGTTCACTAGGACCATAACCTAAACCTCATTCTTTTCACACTTTAATATCCCTCTTATGTTACATTCATATTTTTACCATTTCAAAAATATTTCACTTATCTCTTGACATCTAACTATACTATTCCAATTTTGCCACTATTCATTTCAACTATTTGCCATTATGCCTTTTACTTAATTATTGCTCCATAATACATTCCAACCTACTTTACTCGATTCATGCATCCATTTCATCTCCTACTTTTACTTTAATTTAGATTTTATCCTTAGGAAAAATTAGAGTGAAAGGTGTTGTGTGACATTTACTTAAGTATCATATAGGGATACATAAGCTCGAAATATTAGCTAAACAAGTTTAGCCTTATGGACCTTGTACTTAAAATGCTTCCAGGAATAATGATCTGTGACATTGAAGTCTCTGTTAAGGTGAAATTAAGTTGATCCCATCTTAGATAAAAGGCATAATGAGCTTGGTCCTACATCAAATAAGGTTAAACATAATAGGCCTACAACACATTCACAATGCAATTAGATACACTTAAGGTATACAACCTTGATGAAAGCTCCATATGTCTTAGTTTAGTTAGAATTTTTTAAGACTTCTACAAGTAAGGTGGAGGTACCTTAACTAGAATCAGGCCGAGAATAGCTGCACCATAAAAAATATTTTATAAAATTTGGGCAAGGTTAAAAGCATGGTTTTTAATTGGTTTTTTGAATTTGGTTCTTTTTAGGCTTTTGAGTATTATTATAAGGATTTCAATAGGAACTTAATATGTGTTAATGGTGTTTAAAGTGAAAGAAAAAAATTAATAACATTGGTTCAAAGGATGGAATAATAAAAGGGTTAATTACCTTTAAATTTGTCAGCATCTTTATAATGTCATCTTCCTTTTTTGTTTTGAGGAACTCAACACATCACTTATTAGTTCCTCTATTTTTATCCTTCTTTCGCTTAAATTAACCACTATAATTACACATTTAAACTCAATTAATATAGATTAGAACATTTGTATAGTGAGAAAGGCTAGAACAAGGGGTTAGAACAAAAGATTTTTTATGATAAATGTTAGAGTGAGTAGTAACCTTATTTTTTGTAAGTGGTTCTTTAATTCAATTTATATTTCACTAGGATGTATTAGTGTCTAGAAGCTTATTCTAAGGTTGATTTCAAGTTTCCATGTTTGTAAAATTTTATTTTAATTTTTGAAGCTATATTTTTTTTTATATGTGTGTATGGAAAAAAGATAATGGAAAGAACAAAGGCAATGAGAAGGTGTGAAAGGCTCTTTGGTATCTAAAAGACTCATTTTGGTATGTGTATTCAGTGTAGCTTAGCATTTATTTTTGTGTGCATGAGGTAAAGTATGTGTTAGTGTATAAAAGTAACATGATTATGTATGTAAATGACATGAATTAGTAATAAATTGTTATAAGGTGTTATGAATGTAATTATAAGCATGTATTTGTGATAAAAAAAAATGAGATGCAAAAGATGTTATGGTATGGTGGCAGAAAAATACATAAAGTTTAGGTTGCCTTTATGTTCATGAAAATGAGATTATTATGTGATAAATGTATTAATTGAAAGCTAGAGCACATGAAATTGGTTTCTTTGATGGTTATTGCATGAGATAGCCTTTTTAAGGTAGTTTAATAATGCAATATAATAATGATAAGGTTTCGTTGTATAAATTTGAAACATAGCTAGTGGTATAAGTACATATTAGATTTGCTTAATCTAAAGGTATGAATGAATCAATAGTGTATGCTTGTCACACTTGGTCAAAACAACCATAACCTAAGACATTGTTTAAAGTTGTTTAAATTATGATATTATGTTATGCTACATTAATGCCATTAACATAATGAGTTATGTAATTATTATATGTACAAAAGAGAGATATAATAGTTATATGTGGTATAAAGAATAAGTGTATGGAATATGTAAATGTTATGAAGATATGATAATTATGTATGATGGCAATGACATGTTAGTAATGAAGAGATAGTTCAATGTTATTACATGATGAATGTAGTGATTTCATTTAGAGATGGTTTTATGATCACAAAAGATGCCATAATAGAAGATATGGCCAAATGGCCTAATAAAAGATAGTGAATACCTTAGGTATTCATAAAATAAATTGATGAAGTGTTGGCATGATATAATTATGGTTAATATGTAAAGAATGGTAAATGTCATGATGTATGAAAAAGGGCTTAAGCATTATATGGCATTAAATGCAAACATATGCATTGAAAAATAACATAATTACTTTTAATATGATGAATTATTTTTAGTTTCCCTCATTTGGTCATTTATAGGCCAAATGGCACATGAAAGCAATCAAAATTATTTTGAAATGCTAAAATAAAAATTAAAATGGTGATAGCCCATATACGTAGACAACCTAACTCAAATAGGTTGACTAGTCAACTTGGGAGATTAGCAGCTACTTTGGCACTTCATTGCTTATTTTTAGGCCTTCGGGCTACCATATTTGCTTTTGGGCCACTATATGATTTTAGACCTTTAGGTAACTGTATTAAAACATTTTGTCACCATATTAGACCTTTGAGTCACTGCTAGACTTTTATGGTCACTGTCAGACCTCAATGGTCATTGTATTAGACCTTTGGGTCACTTCTAAACCTTTGTGGTCACTGATTCCTGATATCTAATTTTATGTACTTTTTTATTATATATATAGGCAAACAAATGAATAAATGGTACCTAATATAATAATGGTATAACATATTTATATGATATCAATTTGACCTTTTATTATGTGACATATGTAGAATTATGCTACTAGGCATAGAATATAGGATGCTAATTGTAATTTGCACAAGTATGATGTTTGATATGCATAGGGATTATTGCATTTTCATCAGTCACATTATGAATGACCAGATATAAGAGTATTGTTTAATTAATTTTGCATGAATTTAACTTGTTATGTAAGACACTAACAGAAGCTTAAGTGATATATGGATTGACTACTTGAATGAATATTAATGAATTTACATATGATATATTGAATGCACCACTAAGTTTTATGCTTAATACATTGTTGTTTTTGTGTTGCATAGGTCAAAGAATTATATTAGAGCAAAAGCCTCAAGCAAATCATATAAGACTCAAGATAAAGCTCGTATTTTGGTATTTTTGATTTTCTTTATATAAATTATGGGATGTATGCATAATGGAGCTTATATGTTGTACAAAGGGAATTAGATTAGTCCCATTTTAAAATGTTTTGTAACTTTTATCAGAACTTAATTGCTTATGTATAGTATATATATAAACTACATAAATTATATTTTAATAAAATTATGTTGTTGAATGTATGTTTTCTTAAAATGATGTGTTGAGAATGTTTGGGTCGATCAAAGGGATCAAATTGTGATGTGATGATGTTGAATGAGTTTACAAAAGTGTTTTTGACATATAAGTTTCTATTAATTTTAAGGATAGTATCCCAATACAGGTGTTATACTAGCATATTTTTAATTTTGAACTTTTTTAATTCTTAAAAAAATTTCATTAAGTCAAGATTTTTAAAAGTTCATACATAATCAATAGTTTTAAAAAGTTTAAATTTATAGGGGTTTTAATTAAGGATAGTTCAGATATCAGTTGTGTACCACTTTTCACTTGTGTCAAATGATTAGACCAAGTGAAGGTGTTATATTTTATGGTATCAGAGCTTTGGTTTACACATTACTTGTTATATAAGAGTCACATATGAGTGCCTACAGTCTAAGATCATGAATCACATAATTATACATTATTAAGGCTTATAATCTATTCTTTTTTCTATATACCAAAGATAAGTGAATCTACAACTAATGGGCTGCTAAAAAAGTGGAAAGTCATGCCCTAACATCTATTACTAAGCCCTCTAGGCTAGGTACAATAGCACCTAGTGCTATAGGCATAGTTGCACAAGCTTAGCTAGCTCTTTCATAGCAAATGTTGGAATTATTGAGAAAAGCTATTGTAATTGCAGTTTCACTTCCATATTACTAAAAACACCATTAGTGCCACAAGCTCTCCAAAAGACATACTTGGGAAGGGTTATGAAGATGGGAGCTATAGATTTTATGTAGATAGAGAGATGATTCTTTAGTGTTCAGACACTAGCTTGAAAGAACAGTCAGAATTTTAAAAGAGTTAAGATACACTATAGAAGAAAATGTGATATGTGCAATATCTCTCCTCGAAAAAGATGATTTTAGGTGGTGGGAGAGTATTACAAAATTTTAAGTAGAAGAAAATCTGACTTAGGATTTCTACTAAAAAGAGTTCAAGAAGAAGTACATCATAGAGAATTATCTTGACAAAAAGATGTAAGAATTTATCAATCTTAAGTAGAAACATTGCTCTATCTCATAGTATGTGAAAGATTTCATGAGGCTTAATAAGAAAACGAAGGTGATGGTAGCAACAGAAGTTGACAAATATAAGAAGTTTATGAAATCTTGAATCACAAATTCCAATTACATGTAGGAGTAATGAAGATAAAGCATTTCTCTACCTTGGTTACTATTTCCCACACTATAGAGGAGATCGAAAAAGAGAAGCAAGACAAATATTAGTGGAAGAGAGCCAATAAAAAAGGGTAAGCCAATTCAACTCCTAATTCAAAAAAGAAGTTCAAGAGTGATCAGTCTCACCAGCCATAACAATTGTAGACATAGGGTTAATCTTATTGATCTGGGTGGGGCTATCAACCATGAGGCATCCTGTAAGCACCAATTGCTAATACACTGGCATTAATTGCTAAAAGTATACTAGTGGATAGATATGACTACTACCATAAAATGCATAAAGGAGTCCATTGGAAAAACCATCCCTATTTTTTTACAATGGATATATATCTAAAGACCACTACCAAAAAGATTATCCTAAAAAGGCAATTATGTCTATATAATTCTAGGCTTTTATACTAATAGATGCTAAAAGATAAAGAGGGCACAAAAGAGATAAAAGAGCTAACTCAGTGGATAGTCAAAGACCTAGATCAAAAGTAGTGGAGAGGTTAGAACCTAAAGCTTTTACTCGTTAGTATGCCATCCGGGCAAGGGAAAATGTTGATTCTTAAGATATGATTGGCAGTACATTATATCTCTTTAATTTCTATTTTTATCATTGATTGATTTGGGTTCTACATATTCATACATATTACATCGAGGGTATAAGATAAGTGGTTAAAGTCAAAATAGCTTGATATACATATTAAGGTTAACAACACTATAGGGTAGTATGTGGTAGTTAATAGAGTCTATAAGTAATGTCCCTTGATACTTAAGGACATGTGTTGTAACACCTATACATATTCTTCAAGAACCAAGTATGCAAGTGTTACATTACACCCCACTATAGCATAGGGCTACTAATATACATATAAAAGCATATTAAGAATATAAATGAAAAGAATTGGGATTGTAGTGTTAAAAGAACCCTCTTTTAGTAAAACTATTATGAGAAGAAACTAACTTTTTATGAAAATGTGACATTTACTTTGAATTTTAAAAGTCTAGCCATTAACAAAAAAAGAATCTTAAAAAAATATTAGAATTAAAAATTCTTAAAATCTACTAAAAATCTAGAATCATAATGGTTATTCAGAGGTCTAAAAAAATTTGACCTATGGAATACATAATTATAACCTGTAAAAATCTTCAAGCACACTATAATACCCAGCATATAAGCTTGACACAAACTTGGCAACCCTAGTGATAGCTGAAAAACAACACTAAGCTCTCTTTAACCAAAGAAAGGGTTATATAGGGACTCCCTTAATCTAAATCTTTACCACCTATATCTAATTACACATGCATGCATACTGACATTAAACTTATATACATATTTGTTAAGCCATCAATTATCCTCATAATAAATTGTTTTATTACTTGACATGTCATGCATATACAATTAAAAAGTAAGAGATAACCTACTACATTATATATATATATATATATGTATATATATATATATA
>CANXYI010338674.1:0-16452 GCA_948208565.1 Hura crepitans | reverse complement strand
AATGTTTATGTTTAGGGTTTGAGAAACCAAGTGAGAGAAATCAACCAAACCAAGCTCAAACTAGTGGAGAAAGGGGTGGACACACACCTTAGGTATGTGGAATAACTCAAATATATTATGCCTAGCTTGTATGTTGAATTTTATGCATGTAACATGGTATAGAAATGTGACATTGTGAGGGTATGCATGTTAATTGGGTAAATTGACATTATTACTATGTATTTGGCATTAAAATAATGAGATTAGTGGATTAAATTGGAATAAATTTCATGCGTAAGTGTATGCCTATGTTATGGCCGAATGGTATGTGATAATGTGTGTGTTGTGTATGTTCATGTGATTGGCACATTGGGGTGTGAAAATGAAGTGTAAATTCAGGTAGAAATGCCAAGCAAAATACCTAAAAATGGCATGTTATGTGGCCTAAAAATGACACTTAATTAGAGGTGAAAATGTGAGTAGAAACTTGGTGAATTAGTTTATGTTATAATGTGGGATTGATGTAAGAATAATGGTGTAGAGCACCCTTGAAATGGGACTTGAATAGTAGAAGTAATGAAAGGCACAAAAGGAGAAAATGACCAAATGACGAGTGAAATTTGTGACAATGGCAAAACTATAATTATTTATGTGGATTAGGTCTAGAAATGTAACCTAGGGACCAAATAATAATAAATGTAGTCTAGAATGGTTAATGGTCCATCAGTTAGACACCCACTGGATGGGTTAACCCATCAACTAAGGGATAAAGCAGCTACTAGGTAGTCGGTCCTTTTAGGGCCCATTGCCTTGTGTTGTTTGTGGCAGGTGCAACTGCCGAGATTGTATGATGTACCCTGCATGGTTATTGATGTATTTGTGAATATTAGGAGTGGTATACAGATAGGTCCCTGCTATTTAGTAGTCAGATACTAGGAGTGGTCTACGGACGGGTCCTTGCTATCGAGCGAGGTAGGTGCAGTTACTTAGGCCCTAAAAGTGGGCACTACACTGGATGCATCCTACTATCTGGTGTCTTAAAGTATAGTCTATCTGATATGGGCCTGTAAACTGATAAATTGAGCTATAATGACTGATAAATGAACTGAGTAATCAAATAAGTAAGTTGACTTAAATGAATAAATAAACTCAAGGTCTTAGGAACACTTGTTGTGTGCAGAATATAACATACTGCATGTTTGCATGTATTGATATAATATGTTTGAATTATTCCACCACTGAGTGTTATACTCAGTGTGTCGATGTTCTGATGTGCATGCTATAGATAAAGCTCGGGTTAGCATCAGACATCACCACTAGTATAGCTGCTTGTTCTTTTGGTACTTATGTTTTTCTTTGTTGGGTTATGCATATAGAAATGCACTCATGTATATAGATAGAGTGGGTATTATAGGAAATATGTACATTGACAGTGACAAACTGAATGTATACATGGCTATGTATGTTAATGAATGTTTGTTTCTACATGTGTGTGTTAATGGATCTATGACCCTATGATTTATGGATTGAATATGATATTGTGTGACTAGCTATAGTCAAAGGGACCAAAGGGTTCAGAAGGATAAATAAGGGTGTATGCTGAATTAGAAGTGTTTTTCTTTGTAGGTTAAGTACCAGGGTAGCCGTTATGCTGCATGATTTTCCATGGATGTCTGATAGTGTTTCATTGGAGTTTTAACAGATCAAAATAGATGGTAATTAGGGAATAAATGATCTGAATGGGCTTAAGGCTAGGTTTGGTCAAACCTAGTCAAAATTGGGTAAGAGTTAAATGAAAGGCCCTTAGGGAAATCTTAGGATGGGTGACCTCATCAGGAATTAGCACACTCTACCTATTTCAAGTAGAAATGGGTAAGGGGTGTTACAATTAGTGGTATCAGAGTGGGTTTAGGCATTTCTAGGCATCTTACAAATGAGTGCATGAGTCTAGGATGTCGGTTTGAGTCAAGCTACACTGTCTGATGCTAACATTTATCTTTGATATAGTTAAATCAAGATGAGTGAGAGGACCCCACTAGAGAGAGGGGAAGAGGTGGCAAGTTATGCACCTACTACTATTCACAGACCTAAAGGGAGTGTAGCCACCCCTGATCCTAATGACGCTGCACAAAAATAGCTACCACCTTAGCCCTAACCACAGCCACAGCATCAAGTACAGGCTTCACTTGAGTTATTGCAATAGATAGTGAACTTGTTGAGATAGACTGTAGCACTAGCCCCTGCACTAGCTCGAGTGTCTGTGGTAGTTACTCCTCCACCCCCACTAGCTCTTCCAGCCCCACAGAAGACTTATTTAGAGAGGGTTAGAAAATTAGGAGCAATAAACTTTCTAGGATCCCGTGAGGATGATGTAGTTAAGGTAGAGTATTGGCTAGAGAGGACAATAAGGATTTTAAAGGAGCTAAAGTGACCTAAGGCAGAGTATCTGAGGTGTGCCACATCTTTACTGCAAGAGGAAGCATACCATTGGTGGGATAGGTTGAAAAAGAGAAGGACAACAGCTAAACTAACTTTGGAATTCTTTCAAAAAAAGTTCAACAAAAGATATATTCTAGACTCCTACATTTATAAGAAGAGGCAGGAGTTCTTTGATCGGAAATAAGGCAGGAGGTCAATTTCAGAGTATAAAAAGGATTTTAACCGCCTAAGTCGATATGTAACTGAGTTCCTCCTAAATGATGAGGAAAAGTGTAAAAGGTTTGAGAAGGGCCTCAACGTGGAGATTTGGATGTAGATCACCACTTCTAAGATCTAAGATTTTTCAGAATTAGTTAATGCTGCCTACAACATAGAAGAGATGGTTTAAAAGAAGAGGGAATTGTTTTAGAGAAAGAGGCCTTTCATAGCAGGCCAGATGAGCTTAGCTCTAGGTAAGAGCAAAATACCAAGAGATAATTAACAGGGCTAACCATCCCAAAGGCAGCAGGGCCCACAATCATAGAGGCAAGGCCCATTATAGAGAATCAGTCAAGGGTGCTCTTTTAGACCTTGATCGCCTCTTTTATAGTAGGCGCCTAGTGCCTCTATATCTATAGCTAGGAGTGCAGCCCCGATGTGTGAGACCTGTCAGAAGAAGCATTGGGTGGGGTCAATGTTGGCTGAGAAGAGGAGCATAATTTATTTATGGGGCATGTGATCATTAGCAGAGGGAGTGCCCTCAGAGGCCAGCAGAGGTAATGCAGACTCAAGCTTCAGTGGTAGCCATAGCTGTTAGACCATTAAGGCCACTAAGATAGGAGCAAGCTACAACTAGCCATAGAGGTAGACCAAAGGCCAAAGCTCCAGCATGGATGTATGCCATCTATGCCCAAGAGGAGGTAGAGGCTTCAAACATCATAATTGGTACCTTTTCTCTCTTTTATGTCTTAGTACTAGCTTTAATAGATCTAGGATCGACACACTCCTATATATGCACTATACAAGCTAGGGATAGAGGCCTAAAATCAAAGCACATTGATTTAGATATATAATTGAGCAACTCAATAGGTCAGAATGTGACAGTTAACACTGTATGTAGACATTGTCCTCTATGATTCAGGGTCAGACCTTTCCAGTCAACCTGATTGAGCTACCTTTCCATAAGTTCGACATGATATTAGGTATGGATTGGCTGTTAGAGCACAAGGTAGTGATTGATTGTGAGAAGAAGAGGTTAAGTCTTTAGACCCTAAACAGACAAGAAGTGATGGTAATGGGTGATAGAGACTCACTGCATAATGTAATCTCAGCTATGACTGCTAGAAGACTCATTCGAAAGGGATGTGAAGCTTTTCTAGCTACAATGGTAGACACCAGTGCTTAGACCCTAAGTTTATATCAAATCCCTATGGTATCTGAGTTTCCTAATGTATTCCTAGAGGAACTACGAGGATTGCCATCACATTGAGAGTTAGACTTCAAGATTAAGACTTATCCGGGTGTGAACCCAGTTTCAATCACTTCTTACAAAATGGATCCAGCAGAACTAAAGGAGTTAAAGGTGCAGTTGTAAGAGTTACTGGATAAGGGCTTCATTAGGCTTAGTGGATCATTATGGGGAGATCCGGTTTTATTTGTAAAGAAGAAGGATAGATCCCTTTAGTTATGTATCGATTATAGGCAACTGAACTGAGTGACAATTAAAAACAATTACCCATTACCTAAGATCAGTGATCTCTTTGATTAGCTTTGAGGTGCTAGTGTCTTCTCCAAGATAGACTTGAGATTAGGGTAACATCAAATGTGCATCAAGGAGAGTGACATACCAAAGACAACATTTAGAACCAGATACGAGCATTATGAATTTCTAGTGATACCATTTGGGCTCACTAATGCCCCAGCAGCATTTATAGATTTAATAAACAGTCTTCAAGCCATACCTAGAACAATTCATGGTGGTGTATGTCAATGACATATTGGTGTATTCTAGAACCCAAGAGGAATACGAGCAGCACCTTCGGATTTTGTTACAAACACTTCGAGAGAAGTAATTGTATGCCAAGTTTAGCAAGTACAAATTCTGGCTAGAAAAAGTGGCATTCTTGGGCCATATTGCCTTAGATGAATGTATCAAAATGGATCCGAGTAAGGTGAAGGTAGTATTGGAGTGGAATCCTCTTAGGAATGTGACAGAGATCCGAAGTTTCCTGGGATTAGCAGGTTATTATCAGAGATTTGTAAAAGGGTTCTTGATTATTACTGCTTCACTAACAAGGTTGATTAGAAAAGACATAAAGTTCGAGTGGGATGATAAGTGTCAAGCCTGTTTTGACAAGCTGAAGAGAATGTTGATAGAAGCTTCTATCCTGACACAACCAGAATAGGGTAAGGAGTTTGTGATCTATAGTGATGTATCACACAACGGATCAGGTTATGTGTTGATGTAAGAGGGAAAGGTGATTATGTATGCTTCCCGGCAGCTGAAGCTATATGAAAGGAATTATCCGATGCATGACTTAGAATTCGTAGTAATAGTTTTTGCATTAAAAGTGTAGAGACACTATCTATATAGAGAACGATGCTCCATTTACATCAACCACAAGTGCTTAAAGTACTTACTTGCCTAAAAGGAACTGAATTTGAGGCAATGAAGGTGGATGGAGTTGATCAAAGATTATTATTGCTTGATAGACTATCATCCAGGCAAGGCAAATGTGGTTACAGATACACTAAGTCAGAAGATGATAAATGCACTGAGATCAATGCATGCTAGAATAGAGTACACACTAAAAGATGTAGTGTTAGTTAAGTTACAAGTCAAGGCAGACTTTAGGCAGCAAGTGAAAGGAGCACAGATGAAAGATGCTCACTTAGTGCAGGTCGTGGATCAAGTCAAAGAGGGGAAGGAAATAGATTTTGAATTAGTAGAAGATGGAAGCTTATATTACCAGAATAGGCTGTGTGTGACAGATGTTGATGAATTGAGGTTGCAAAATTTGAGAGAAGCTCACGAGGCTCCATACTCAATACACCTAAGAAGCACGGAGATGTACCTTAGGTTAAAGCCTCATTACTAGTGGCCTAAAATGAAATACGAAGTAGCAAAATACGTGGCTCGATGCCTAACATGTCAGTAGGTGAAAGCAGAGCACCAGATTCCTTCTAGATTGTTACATCCGATTGCAATTCCAGAATGGAAATGGGAGAAGATCACCATAGATTTTGTTATGGGATTGTTGATGACAAGGAACAAATGTGATGCCATATGGGTGATAATGGATAGGCTAACAAAAAAAGCCCACTTCATACCTATAAGGATGGATTACTTATTAGAGAAGCTAGCTAAGCTATACATTGATGAGATTGTGAGGTTGCATAGGGTGCCTGCAGCGATTATATCAGACTGGGACTCGAGATTTAGATCTAGGTTTTAGAAGAGGTTACAGGAAACCTTAGGTACTTGATTGACTTATAGTATAGCATTCCACCCTTAGACAGATGGACAATCTGAGAGAGTGATATAGGTATTGGAAGATATGCTGAAAAGCTATGCCATTAAGTTCAAAGGCAATTGGGACCAATATTTGGCACTAGTAGAATTCACATACAACAATAGCTACTAGGTTAGCTTGGGCATGGCACTATATGAAGCATTATATAGTCACCGATGTAGGACTCCACTATGTTGGAGTGAAGTAGGGGAGAGCAAAATTTTTGGGTCAGATTTAGTTTGAGATGCAGAGGAAAAAGTTAAAGTGATTAGAGAAAGATTGAAAGCGGCTTCCGATAGGCAAAAGTCATATGCTGACTTGAAAAGGAGGGATGTTGAGTATGAAGTGGGAGATCGAGTGTTTTTTAAGGTGTCACCATGGAAAAAGATGCTACAGTTTGGCAAGAAAGGCAAGCTTAGCCCTAGATTCATCGACCCATATGAAAGTTATTAAGAGAGTGGGCTCGTTGGCATATAGACTTGCCTTACCACCAGAGTTGCAATAGATACATGATATCTTTATGTATATATGTTCAGGTGGTATCGTTCAGACCCAACACATGTAATAGCTGCTGAAGAGATACGAGTACAACTAAATCTGACGTACAAGGAAGAACTGGTGCAAATTCTAGCTATAGAGGTGAAGTAGTTGAGGAACAAGAATATCCCATTGTTGAAGGTGCTTTGGAGGCACCACAACATGATTGAGGCAACATGGGAAAGTGAGGAGCAAATACAGACACAATATCCTCACCCTTTTAGTACAGGTAATTTTGAGGATGAAATTTCTTAAGAAGGGAAGAATTGTAACACCTGACATTCAAAGTCTTAGGAAAAGTACCGGGTGGGCTCGAGTGATGTTCCTCGCATTGCAGGTCATCATTTCGAGTCTAGTGACTATCATATTAGTTATAAAACTTTGATGGGCCTAAAAGTAGGGAAAACGAATGAATTAAAAATTTTAGTAAAACCATTAATTCATTTTAGGTCAAGAACTACCGTTTACAAAAATAAAATAAGGTTAGGCCGGGACAGCCCCAGGATGTGCTCGGATGGTCTAAAAAATATCATACCTTGAACCTCAAAAAAACTACTGAGTATGATGGAGAAAGAATCAGAATTTTCTGAGGTTAATAGATATTTTTTCTGAATATTTTATTTTGGCTCTGAATAGTGCCAAAAAGTCAATGGTGAAATTTTGACATGAAATTTTACATGGACCTTTACCCATTAATCGAGGAATTTTAAAATTGAAATAGGAATTTTTGGAGACCTATAGAATATTTTATGAATTTTTCAACTAAAAAGTGACATAAAATGCAAAAAAATGGTTTTAGTGGCCATTTGACCCAATCCAATGGGTCCAACCCATAACCCATGAAAGGTTACACATGTGACACAACCTTCTTTAACCTCTTTATAACCTCCAAGTTGATGCCATCCATAAGAAAATTGCCATTTTTGCTAAGCTCTCTCTCTCCTTATCCCACCCAAAATTCATGAAAAAGCTATAAAATTAAAACCTCTATCATCCCTACATATTAATTCCACCATTAATTTTAAGAAAGGAGCTCAAATTGTAGAGTTTCCATACTTGAATGAATAGTGCTCAAAGTAGGTAAATGTCCATAAATTCCATTTTTTTTATTTTTTGATATTGGTAGCTTAGGTAATTTTAAGGAGCCCTACGGTTTTAGAATCTCATTTGGAGTTGTAGATAATTTTTGAGAATTTTTCTAAGTTAAAAATGTTTATGTTTAGGGTTTGAGAAACCAAGTGAGAGAAATCAACTAAACCAAGCTCAAAGTGGTGGAGAAAGGGGTGTACACATACCCTAGGTATGTGGAATAACTCAAATATATTATGCCTATCTTGTATGTTGAATTTTATACAAGTAACATGGTATGGAAATTTGACAATGTGAGGGTATGCATGTTAATTGGGTAAATTGACATTATAACTATGTATTTGGCATTTAAATAATGAGATTGGTGGATTAAATTGGAATAAATTTCATGTGTAAGTGTATGCCTATGTTATGGCTGAATGGTATGTGATAATGTGTATGTTGTGCATGTTCATGTGATTGGCACATTAGGTGTGAAAATGAAGTGTAAATTAGAAGTAGAAATGGAACGCAAAATGACCTAAAAATGGCATGTTATATGGCCTAAAAATGTAACTTAATTAGAGGTGAAAATGTTAGTGGAAACTTAGTGAATTAGTATACGTTATAAAGTGGGATTGATGTAAGAATAATGGTGTAGAGCACCCTTGAAATTGGACTTGAATAGTAGAAGTAATGAAAGGCATAAAAGGAGAAAATGACTAAATGAATAGTGTCAGTTATGGAAATTGACCAAATGAACAGTGAAATTTGCGACAACGGCAAAACTATAATTATTTGTGTGGATTAGGTCTAGAAATGTAACCTAGGGACCAAATAATAATAAATGCAGTCTAGAATGGTTAATGGCCCATTAGTTAGACACCCATTGGATAGGTTGACTGGTCAACTAGGGGATTAAGTAGCTGCTACGTATTCGGTCCTTCTAGGGCCCACTGCCCTGTGTTGTTTGTGGTGGGTGCAACTGCCAAGATTATATGATGTACCCTACACTATTATTGATGTATTTGTGGATATTGGGAGTGGTTTACGAATGAGTCCCTACTATCTGCTAGTCTGATATTAGGAGTAGTCTATGGACAGGTCCTTGTTATTGAGCGAGCTAGGTGCAGCTACTTAGGTCCTAAAAATGGGCCACTGCATAGGATGCATCCCACTATTTGATGTCTTAAAGTGTAGTCTATCTGATATGGGCTTGTAAACTGAAAAATTGAGCTGTAATGACTGATAAATGAACTGAGTAATTAGATAAGTAAGCTAACTTAAATGAATAAATAAACTTAGGGTCTTAGGAACACTTGTTATGTGTGGAACATAACATACTACATGTTTGCATGAACTGACATAATATGTTTGAATTATTCCACCACTGAGTATTATACTCAGCGTGTTAGTGTTTCGATGCTTAGGCTATAGATAGAGCCTAAATCATCATCAGATGTCACCACCAGTGTAGCTGCTTAGAGCTTTTGGTACTTATGTTTTTCTTTGTTGGGTTATGAATATAAAAATGCACTCATGTGTATAGATAAAGTGGGTATTGTAGGATATATATAAACTGACAGTGAGAAACTGAATGCATGTATGGCTATGTATGTTAATGAATGTTTGTTTCTACTTATGTATGTGTTGATGGGTCTATGACCCTGTGATTTGTGGATTGAATATGATATTGTGTTACTGGCTATAGTCTGGGGGACTAAAGGGTCCAGAAGGATAAATAAGGGTGTATGTTGAATTAGATGTGTTTTTCTTTGTAGGTTAATTTGGGGTTAGGTACCAAGGCAGTTGTTATGCTGCCTGATTTTCCATAAATGTCTAATAGTGCTTGATAAGAGTTTTAACATACTAAAATAGATAGTTATTAGGGAATAAATGATCGAAATGGGCTTAAGGCTATGTTTGGTCAAACCTAGTCAAAGTTGGGTAAGAGTTAAATGAAAGGCCCCTAGGGAAATCCTAAGATGGGTGAGCTCATCGAGAAGTAGCACACTCTACCTGTTTCAAGTAGAAATGGGTAAGGGGTGTTACACTACTACCTTAGCATATCTACTGAAGCAAGCAAACTCCATCTCATACTCAGATATAATCCTATGCTTTTGCCTTAAGTTTATGAACTCCTAGTACTTCTGATCCAAGTAGTGCTCATTTATGTATTTCTTCTTGAATTCTTGAAGAAAGAACTCCCAATTAATATTAGTAGCCGTCTTATGCTTTATAATGGTCTTCCACCACTTCAGAGCTTCCTTTGACATAATGGAAGTAATACATATTGTATAGTCCTCCTGAGGGCATCTCAACTACTGCATGATCCTAAGCATATGATCTAGCCAATACTCGGCTCTACTCAACTCATCTAGCTCCTTACCCTTGAAAAACTCAGCCTCATTCTTCACTAACCATTCCATGTACATCTTTTACAAAGCCTACTACTCTTGAGGTATTGGAGGTGAAGCTATGTGTATTATAGCAACTATAGTAGTAGCAATCACAACAGCCATTGTCACTTGCCTAATAGACTCTAACAACATCTATAGCCAAGCCAACTAACCCTATTGTCCATGTGTAGCACATCCTGCATCACTAGAGGTCACATACTCTTATTGTGCCTCACCTTGTCCAAACATCATTGGAGCATGGCTCTCTACTTCCTTTTCTTCACTTTGAGTAGTACTATGACTTATCTCTATATCTATAGGTAAGAGAAATAGATTATAAACCCCATATGTAAAATGTTATGGTGTAAACATCTTACAACTATTATAGTGTTCTTATATAAGCCATAGGTTTAGAGGAAGGCCTAAACCGAACCTTGATACCACTAAGTGTGACACCCTTTACCCAACCCATAAACCGCCCCGAAAATAGAGCATACATGTATACCGATATTCAATTTCAATGTCTTTAATACCTAATTTAGTTAAAACTTTTATTAACTAAAACATTTCTGTACTTAAGGAGTTGTAAAAATGCTAAAAACCATTTAGCATGCTTTACGAGGCAACTAATAGGGTCATTGTGTCCGAAATTTGACAGCATAATGGCTATGCTGGGACACTTTCCCAAATAGTAAACCTATTAAAAACACTTCTAAAATAACATACATCACAACACAACTATAAATGAGTCCTCTTGAGCCTCTAGTCAATATAAAAATAACACAGAGCCTCAGGCTCATCACAAGTAGCATTCTCACATGCAACATTAAGATATAATACAAGTTGTGCAAGGAAATACAAAGCTTTGGAAATAATACAGTTTAAGTTACAAAACTAACACATGTTTACATATTAGGCCCAATCCCTCTAGAATCACAAGAGCACCACTATTTATATTTACATAATGACCATTTTATAAAATGAAAATAAAAGTACCTAAAAGGGTAGTCTTCGTGTTCTCTCCTATGGATAGAAGTTTTGATTCTAATCTACTGCTTAATTACCTACGTGTCACAAATAAAGCAATGCACTAAGCTTTCGCTTAGTGGTGTAATCACTTCAACATGAATATGCCCATTATATCATTCAATTCTTAATTTCATATCAATTGTGTAACATGTTATCATCAATAAGCATATAATATGATTCATAAGCCAACAAGCATCTTTGATATACATACATGTCAAGATATGTGCATCTGCCACATTATGTCTATACACATATCATAACTATCATCAGCATAGATAAAATGAGCTATACACTTAATATGCATATTATATCCTCATAAGAAGCACAAACTCATTTAGGCAATGTTAAAAAGCTTAAGAACATACATTACATGTCATAGCCTCGTAGTCATACAATAATTAAGTTTTGGGTTTCATAAACATCTTTATAACACATCATCATTTTCAAGTCTTTTTATTATTTAACATATGCCCATATCAAAGAGAGATAACTAACCAAGACTGGATAATGGATAAATTAGGCTTAAAGGCACTCATATTTGAAGATATGTAAACATAGACATGTAGGCACTACATCCAATGATATGCCAACATAGGCCCCTAGGCACTTGCATTAGAAGATATATTAACATAAGTTCGTAGGCACTTGTATCCAAAGATACATTAACATACGCTCGTAGGCATTTATGCCCATCAGCACATAGAACATTGACCTATAGGTCTTATACCCGAAGAAAAGCTAGCAGTCGCTAAAATCCTAGTTAATCAATCAACCTATCCAAACTAAGTTGTCTAACTATATAGGCATCATTAAACTCATCATATTATGTCATTTATGCCAATTATACATTTTACATAGTTTACATCATATTATCAACTAATTTTCTCTCATTAGGCACTTTCACATTATCAAGGCCAAAAAATACATGCCTATAGCATATGTCACATAATTATTCATGTAGCCAACTTAGGCTTACATAAGCATATTACCATGTAAAGGTCACATTACCTAGGTGTAAGAGCTCAAATAATAATATATAACATGACATATATTCTCATGCCAAAAACTCATACACCATTCAGCCCCCACAAGCATATGGCCTTCAATGTATGTGTAAAACTCTTTAAGAAGTTTTATTAACACATATCAATTTCATAAAACACATATATGCATCTTAGTTCTCATTAATACCTTAATATGCCTTCTAAAGCACTACTAAGCTTTCTATGGCCATAACATACTTCATGCATGTACTTTTTATATCGAGCACATTTAATCCTCATTATTAACATACATTGATGCCTTATAATGCCTAATACATCAAGCATTTGTATAAAGACTCTGATTCATATCCATACACCAATTTACACCTAATATTAGCATTTATTGATATTAGTCACATAAAGCCTCATTACATGGCAAAAGTTCATATGCAAGTCAAAGTGGCATTTAGCCACTCCCATATGTCCACACTTATGCATGAAACTACACTAAGGCAAAAACAAATGCATTTATGCCTTATTTTCACATACATTGCCCATACATTCACTTTAGGCCATCATTGCACCTAAAACATGTCATTTCCATATATGAAGCATTTGACCACCCATATATGCATACACACACCTATTTAATCTTATATAAACTCATGCAAGTGCATTAATACCACATTACTTCATACTTGCATTTTTTGCTCTTATTATGGCATATTAACTCAACATCAAGCTCAATAACAAACATGAGGCATTCGACCTCTACAAGCCACACATATATCATCCATAATACACATTTATATCATCTAACAATACCATTCAACAATATTTAACTATCTCATACATTAAACTTCTAGTAGCCATTAATAAACTAGTATGCCATAAACGCACATAATGAATTTCGAAGAATTTTAAAGTGATTACACAAACCAAAAATAGTCATTAGGTACACTCAAAGCTCTCTTAGACCTTATCCTTGCCTCAGGAAACCCGATTCAAATTCTTACTTACAAATTCAAATAGGTTTGATTTTAGAAAATTCATATAAAATCAAATAATTAGCCAAAAAATAAAATGACCTTTAATGGCTTCTTAGGCACCCTAGGGACCTAGAAAACTATCAAAATGGAAAGAAAATTACCCGATTACAAGATGGTCACTATTCACCTGAAGAAGGAAATCCTGATTCCTCTCGAGATTCTCCACCGAACGAGGCAATCTT
This sequence comes from Hura crepitans, assembly GCA_948208565.1. Taxonomy (NCBI): domain Eukaryota; kingdom Viridiplantae; phylum Streptophyta; class Magnoliopsida; order Malpighiales; family Euphorbiaceae; genus Hura; species Hura crepitans. Next base: position 3,296 of record CANXYI010338674.1, on the reverse strand, counting down.
GGTGTCTACAGTTTCATCTAAAAACATTCTAACTCTAGGGACCCATTTTTCGAAGTGGGTATAGAAGGAATGAAGAAAACAAAAAGAAGAAAGAGAGAGGGAGAGGGAGATGGTGTTTAGAGAGAAAAGAAGGGAAGAAGAAGGAAATTGAGGGAAAGGAAATTTTGGGGTATTTATAGTTTTCTTTTGAAAAATTATTTCATTTTGTTTTCATAATTTATTTCGCCCTTCTAAAAGAATCCAAATTCCTCAATATAGGTTTTAAAAATTAGGTAAATATGAATCCTATAGACACCTAAAGAATTGAGCTTGATAGATGAAGAAAATAAAAAAAAAATCAACATATTTCCATAGCTAAAAACTCGATAAAAATACTTCTCGATATCTAAAAATTATGATTCCAAAGCCAATAGTTTATTCAAAATATTTAAGTATCTGGTTGTAATATTTCTTGATTATTTGGAGCAACTTTTGAATTATTTTACAGTTCAGCTTTACCTACGACACTATTCATAAGACACTACCATAAAATCTTGTTTAGCGTTTTTAACCATCCAAATTCAAACATTTACCAAAATTCTCTCATAATTAATACTCTCCATTGGTACAATTAGTGCAACTCGAGTTTCGAGAAGCACTATTTATGCTGAAAAGTATTATTCACGAGAGTCAAGAATTTTGGGTCATTATAGTATTTGTCCCAAAGGGTATATTAACTTACGTGGGAGCATGACTTTCTACTTCCTCAGCACCACCTTGGGGTGTAAATTCACTCATCAGTAGTCTATAAAAAGATACAAATAATAAGAGTTAATAGGTTCTAATTATGGGATGCATAATTTTAGACTTAAGGCTCTTATATGTGACTTTATATGTACCAAAGAATGCTTAAACTTAAGCTCTGATACCACTAAATATGACACAACTTACCTGATCCAGTCACCGAACTCAAATTAGAAGTGGTACACATATCAATATATAAACATACTTTGTTGAAAAACCTAAATAAATTAAAACCTTTTTTATATCACTTGATTATATATGAACTTTGAAATTATGCTTAATTGAAAAATTCACTTTATATGTTTTTAAATAGTTTTGGGAATCCTTGTATTGAAATTTTTATAGTATAATGGCTATACTGAGACACTACTCTAAAATGAATAGTTCCAGCAAGTAAAAAAAACACTTTATAATCTTATTTCAAACAACATTCCCATTATTGGGATCCTTTTGATCTACCCAAACATCTTAACACAACTATTTCCATAAAACATGCATCTCAAAACATGAGTGTAATAAAATCCAATATCCATATTTTATATGAACATTACATAAGTAAAATTTTCAATTAAGTTTACAAAAGATTACAAAATATTAGTTTAGGCCCAGAACCCTATTGTACAACATATGAGTGCACTATATTCTTGATAGCCCATAATTTCACAAAGGAAAACCAAAATATACTAAAAAGAGAGTTTTATCTTGATCTATATAGCTACTCGAGGCTTTAGCTTTTATCTATATTCTTTGACCTAAGCATCGCAAAAATAATAATGCACAAAGTATAAAGCTTAGTGGTGCATTCACTATAGCATACATCTACATGTGTACAAATATTTATTTCATGATAAGCAACATATAATAAACCATTCCATACAAATCATATGATTATCTCATAAAAAGATACATCCATGATAATAAATCTGATGCATTATTATAGTCATGTAACAACATTCATACTTGTATGTTGTATTCATAAACATAAATTAAAATCTTAGTAACATTTTTTATTATGTCAAATGTTATGTTATAATTTGATTTAACCAATTTTCCAACATATAAAAAATAGTTACCCTTAACTAGATAATGGAACTCAGTGACCACAAAGGTCTCAACAATTACCATGGAGGTCTCAAATGATGACCTATAAGTCCTAAATAGTAACCCATAGGTCTCAACTCAATCACATGGCTTGAAGGAAAAATGATAGCATGCCAGCCTTAACATATTGGCCTATCAGCTAATAGCATCAAAGTGCCTAAAACATAAACCTATAGGTTCTTAGCACTAAAGTGCCCAAATCATGAACCTAATGTTTCATATCACCAAAGTGCCTATAGCTATTAAACTCCCTAGTTGATCGATTAATCTATCTAAGCTAGGTTTTTTACATATATGGGCTATCACCTTTTTCTTTTTGCTTTCACTATTTTAAGGTAACTTATGTAAGTTTTATTAAGTATATGGTCAACAAATGTCCTTTTGGGAAAATTATGTTTCTTATACATTTATTCATATATTGATCATCATGTACTTCATAGCAACATTATTATCATTTCCTTAACCATGATCTACATGTTAATCATTGTTGCTATAACATATAACCAAAGTATCCTTTCACAAAATATATGCCATACTCTTTATAGCATATCAATATATTCCTTGAATTAACACCATTATTCATAGCATCTTTTTTAGACCATTTAACCACCATAGACTATCATTGACAATCAAGTGTTTCATAATCCCAAGGGCATTAATATATCCTCATTTATATCATTAAAAATTTATGTGTGCATACTTTCCTTATTGACCCTTTTTATGATAATTAACATATAAACATGATAAACATAATAAAAAGCTTGCATCATGTCAATTTAAGACTTACATAGACATAATATTATTTCCCTCCTACATGATATACATATTTATGAATAACATTACCATATTGACCACATAAAATCACTATTTTAAACACAACACATTCAACCTTTATAGGCCACATAAGCCTAAGTTTTAAAACTTAGAATTTAACATGCCAAATTTCTTCATATTACAAGCCAATTGTATAAAACACTTCATACATTAAGCATACTTACAACTAATATATACCTAGCATTATCATCATGCATCATTTAGCAAAGCCTCAAATATATAGTCCCATATACCATACTTGCATTATTAACACAATATTAAATAATTTCATACCATATACCTCAATTTTGACCAGCACACACACATACACCCTTGCTTAGGTGTTTTGGCCATCTTACATCTATGCACTCCTCCATTATTTATGCATCATTCAAGAGATCTAACAATATACACATAATCACCATAACTCATTTCAAAACACATTAAACCAATTCAAGCTAATTCATTACATCACACACTATTTACATACACTAATCACACACTTTAACATTCAATTATGCACATGTAATATATACTATAATGAATACATTTACTTTTAATCTCTTATACACTAATTAAGCCCCTTAAACTTTCTCCTT
>CANXYI010338577.1:0-16590 GCA_948208565.1 Hura crepitans | reverse complement strand
TGATAGAATAAATATAAATTTTGTGATCGACCTATCATTAACCCAAAAGAAGCATGATGTTATATTAGTAATAATCAACAAGTTGACAAACTTGGCTAATTTCTTATCAGTTAGAATAGAGTACTCTTTGTAGTGTCTAGTAGAGATATTAGTCAAATTGTCAGGTGTGCCTACATTAGTACTTTTAATTAGAGACCCAAGATTTACCTTGAGGTTTTAGAGTAGGTGACATGAAGCTTTAGGTAGAAGAATAAAATTCAATACAACTTTCTATCTATATATAGATAGCTAGTTGGAAAGAGTCATATAGGTGCTTAAGGATATGCTTTAGAGTTATGTGATTAAGTTTAAAGGTAGTTGGGATAGATTTTGTCATTGATGGATTTCACTTATAATAATAGCTACCAAGCCAACTTTAAGATGGAATCATATGAGGTACTATATGGTCAACAATGCCAAACACCTTTATGTTAGACTAAACTCAATAAAGAAAAGGTCTTAAGTAAAGAAAAAGTCATGAGACCTAATTTAATTAGACAAATAAAAGAGAAAGTGAATATTATCAATGATAACATAAAAATAACTTTAGATAAGCAAAGTCTTATATGAGCATGAAAAGAAAAGATATAGTGTTTTCAAGTTGGTGATAAGGTGTTTTTGAAGGTTTCAACTTGGAAGAAAATTCTTTAATTTGGCATGAAGTGTAAGCTCAATCCTAGGTTTATCAACCTATATGATATTATAGAGCGTGTGGGACAAGTACCTTATAGATTAGCTTTACCACTTGAATTAGAGAAGATTCATAACTATTCCATTTATCCATGTTGAGGTGATATTGGTTAGATCCTTCACATAAAAATTCTATTGAGGTGATTTAGTTACAACAATATTTGACATATTATAAAAAAGCTGAATTAGATTTTTACTAGAGAAGTTGATGTTGGTTTTCCTCAATCATAGGCAAAGTGAAATTAAAAATTTTGAGAAAAAAACTAGCAATGACAATGGACCAAAATGATTTAAAATTCACCATAAAATGATAACATTAGTAGCATTCAATATATTACCATTTCACGATGATAGCTGATTCTTTCTTACAATCTCTTCAAACTGGGTGGTCATAAGCTATAATGCTCTTCTTTGGGAACACCTTCAAGATAATCCACACAAGAAGGAAAAAAAGAGAGCTACATGTATTTCTAGGTGCTAGTAGAAATTCTATGCGGTTGAAAGAAAGAGAAGAAAACTAAGTGTTTTGATTATTCAATGCATGTTTTATAAGAGCAGTAGATAGCATGATGATGCTAAAGCAATAAAGATGTATTTATACTCCTAAATAAGCTAATTAAATGAGGTTTTAATAATCAAAATTTGACAAAAAAAATGGCAAACAAAAGCCCCCAAAATGGATGCTTTTTTCTTATGAACATAGGCCTTAGGGAAGCCTCATGCACACAATGCTATAGTCCGACATTTATTAATCCTATACGACTTAGGTAGGCCCTATTTTAGACTAAAAATAGGTTAAATTTAAGGCCCATTTAACTTTTTAAAAGTCTATAATAAATAAGATGTAAGAACAATCAAACATTGCACTCAATAAGGCTTAATTCTAAAAAGCCCTAATTCATGGATTACATATCAACAAGTGGGCCCTATGTCCATTTTCTTATTTCTTCATCTTAATTCATTTTATAATTATATGTCAAATAATTATAACATTCAATCTCATTGAATCTTCTTTTATTAATTTAAGTGTGTGACCTTATGGGTTTCTAAAGCAGCTTGGTAGCACACAGTGAAATAGAGTTCTAACCTAATCAAAACTCTATAGATTCAATCTTATTAAATTAATATCAATTCACTAATTGATATATCACTTATGTACAAGTTAAGAAAGGCATCCAGCAATGCATCATGACTACCCAAGTGTTAAAAGTCAAGTGGCTTGACTTAACTCTTTTATGTCTAGTTACGGTGCAATAAACTCCTTTCACCTTTTTTATCCTATATAGTTTAGAGTATGGACTTGTGTCAACTCAAAGCCTAATTGTGTATGTCTAATTAAGCTTTAGACATGTTCATTCTAATATTTTCACCCTTATTTCAAAAATGCCATTTATGAATCCCATTGACATATGGCATCCCACTTTGGCCAAAGATTACTAAATAAAGATTACTCATTAAAATTATGAGATAAGCTCCCTGTTATAATGTAAGGTGGTGAATCTTTTGTTGGTTACTACCTTATCTTTAAATATGTCATGCAATACCCAAGCACCTAGCTTTGTATACTTAAAGCTTTGGAGTCAAAGTATGTCAATCTATATTTAAGATAGTGATATTAAGTTTAAGGATACTTACACCACTTATATGATGAGATACTTTCAGTCACATTAATTATGTATCCATGTAAAGATCTCATGGTGGGTTTTTGATGTACTTACTTCCTAAGTAAGCATCCACATGTCAACTCTAAGCATCTCTATGCTTATAGCTTGTGAGAACTACTACATGATCTAATCAAAGAGTATAACTTGTGTTGATCTATCTATATTAACAATGTCTTATCTTTTTAATACTGTGATCAAGGATATTTATGTAATAACCCTTACCCAACTCTTTTTTGAGAGAATTAGATAAGAGCACATTACAAACATATTTTCCTTGTAAGATTTTACATGTATCAATAAGAATCACATTCGAACAATTAAATCTCAAATACTTCTTTTATATGGAATAAAAGAAAAATTTTCAACTTTTAAAGAAAATCCTTATTTGAAAACATGAAATTGTTACTTTATGAGTAAAAACATTTTTATGTGTATTAAAATAAATTCATAAACATTGTGCTGAAATTTTGATAGCATAATGACTATCCAAGGGATAACCAAAAATTTTATGTAACTTATAAAGAAATCAAAAACATACTTAAAAATTTCTATCACCATCCTCATCATTATAATTGGCATCATATATCACACTCATTATTACATAGTATCTTTTATTTCATTAAAGACTGAATATTAAAAGATTTACTGATCAATACACACACACACACATAAAACTCATTTATAGATATACAAATCATTTTTATTAAAATCAAAATCTTCAACTTACATAAAATTAGATCACACATACAAAAGTACCATCATTTACATAATAAGAATGACAATAGTACCAAATAAATAGGACATATATCATCTTCCTCAATCAACAGACTTTGATAGAGCTCTAAGCATCTCTTATAACTCTATCGACATCGGTACCTCTGTATTAAAACTAATATGTTAAGGATAAAATCCTCAATGGTGCAACCATAACCTAAAAGACCTAGACTTATCTTCATAAAATAATACAAATAATACAAAAAAAAAGAACAATAATAAGATAAGAAACATTTTTAAGTTATGACTAAAATTACTCAAGTCATATTAATGTTACCTCTATCTACATATATCACACTTATTAACACTTAAAATTTGAAGCTAAGCCATATTAGTTAATTATATCATGCTTATAATATTTAACATTTATGCAATTAATAGATAGAGATGTTACACAATCACTCCCAACACATGAAAGCCAAGTTTTCATCAACGTTAGTTTCATTCATATTTTTAACATTTCCATCATGCAAGTACCATGAATAAGTAGCATACAATATCATCAATAATTTTAATAGCTTAAGTACAATTAGTAAGATTTAATCAATTTCACCATTTACCCATTTTTTTTTATATAAAAGCAACACTTTAAACTATTTAGACTATGTTGTCTATATCTATATGGGTATTTCTTTTCTTTAAATATGTTCAATTTGAATTTTAGCATTCAATTCCCATGAAAAATGTTATATCACTTATGCATAAGCTAAGAGACGTATTTAGCCATACATCATGACTACCAAAGTGTTGAAAAGTTATGTGGTTTGACTTAACCCTTCCATATCCAATTATGATGTAATAAACTCCATTGACCATCTTTTATCTCATCCAATTTAGTGTATGGAATTGTGACAACTTAAAGCTTAACTAAGTATGTCTAATTAAGCCTTAGACATGTTCGTCTTTATAATTTCACCTTTATTCCAAAAATGCCCTTGGTGAATCCTATTCACACATAGCATCTCACTTTTGCCAAAGATTACTAAATAAAAATTATTCATTAGAATTGTGAGATAAACATCCTAATGTAATTTGGAGTGGTGAATCCTTTGTTGATTACTGCCCTATCTTTAAATATGTCGTGCCATACCTAAGCACCTCGCTATGTATACTACTTGTTTGAAGTAAAATCTTTAGAGTCAAAGTATGTCATTAGTTATTTAGATAGTTAATGGTCTTAAGTCTAAGGATACTTGTACCACTAATATGATAAGATACTTTCACTGACATTGATTAAGTATCCATGTGAAGATCTCATGGTGGGTCTTTGATTTACTTACTTCCCTAATATGCATCCACATGTAAACTCCAAGCATCTTTATACTTATAACTTATGAGGACTATTGCCTAATCCAATTAAGGAGTATAACATTTATTGATCTATCTACATTTATAATGTCCCACCTTATTAATGTAATGCCTAAAAAACTTAGTTTTATGAATAATACTTTTTGAGCCATGAATAGTATTCTTGAGATATCAGGGCACTATATGATGGTTAAAAGGGCAAATACTGCACATAAAGCCTTGACTAGCCATAAACTGATAAAAATGAAATAAGTAAAAGATTTAGCATAACCAATAAATCATAACAAGTTATAAACTAGTGAATAGTGACATTAGTTGGGTTTGTACCAAGAATGGTCTGAGATGTGCCCGATGGACCTAAAAATCGCATACCCTTAAGGTTTAAAATTCCAATGAGACTATTGGAGAAAGAATTTTAATATTATGAGGCTATTTAGTATTTATTCAAAAGTTTTAGATTTCATAATTGAATAGTAACCTGGGTTGACTATGGAATTTTTACCCGAGATTTTACAAGCCTTTCATGGGCTTAATCGAGAATTTTTGACAATAAAATCAATATTTTTAGAGGTCTTGGGAGCCACTGTGTGATAAGTAGGTATAGCTATAAAGGTCCAAAATGTAGGCCACTACACTATTCTCATTCTATTGTCTACTATCTTTAAGTATAGTCTATCAGTATGGGCTATATTAAATCTAAGTCATATTATGAGAAATTTAACTATGTTAGGAAATGAACAGTGATTTGCTTGTGAGAATGAAAATATAGAAGCTTAACATATACATTATTGTATATAACCTATAATTGTCTATTAAACACTTGAATTGTTGCATATTGTCTACAATTGAATGATTGTATCTATGAGTGTGTATATGTATGTTATGTTTTCTCAAGTTCACCACTAAGTTATACTCAGTGTAGACACCATGATTTTAGGTCGATGACTTTCTTAACTATTCAGAGTTTGACCTGACTCGAAAGGCTGGTGGTGCTACCCGAAATGTGAAAAAAATGGGAATCTATGGTAGAAGTAGAAGGATTAGGCTGATAAGCCCAAGCCCAAAGCCCGACACTGATTCTAATAGGGGTGTAGGGGTGAAGCCCACACAGTATAGACCTATTCATTTTTTCTAGCCTATGATGATAATCAGAGATAGGCTCAAGCAACAAGGCAAGTAACCTAAAACCTAAGTCTGTATAGACAAAGATGGTACAAGTCTGCATGGATAAGCTAAAGCCCATGCCTACATGGACTAACCCAGCCTGGCCTAAAGCCCATAAACTAGTAGGAAAACCATGCCTAAGTCTGCGTGGACTAAGCTGCATAGGTCTGCATAGACCTATCGACATAAAACTTTTAGAATTGTTGAATTCATATTCAAGTGCTGAATTCCTATTCAGGCACTAAATCCTATTCCTAGAAGGATTCTACCACCCTTGGGTAGAACTAAACCTAAGCTTATAAATACCCACTTTGGGTTATGATCAAAGAGGAGAGTCTAAAGAGATAAAAAAGGAGAACATAAGGAAGAGGCAAAGAATCAGAATTATAATGCCTATCAACCTTTGAGGAATCACTCTACTAGTTCGATTAACCCATACTAAAAAATCTATTCTTCTAAACCATTACACTTTGCATTCTTGTTTGAAGTCCACTTAGAAAGGTAAGATCTAAGGCCTATCACTCTGTATATTCTTGTTATTTCATGGACCTATGATCTTCAAGGATTGATCATAAGTGAGGTGATTCTATGTAATCCCTACCTTGATCATAGGAGTAAGTCATCATTTTAACTATTTCGTATTTTAAAATTGTCTATTTCTATATTATAAATATTCTATAATTTTTATCCTAATTGCATGGACTTATATGTGAGCATGTCTAGGTCTGCACAGACTAACACTTTTGATATATGCATAATTTATAGTGCGCACAGACTTATATGTGAACATGTCTAAGTCCGCATGGACTAACTCTATCGTTATATGCATAATTTATAGTTTGCAAGGACTTAGGGTCAATAATAGTGTTATATCCATCTTATGTGTTATGTTTTACTGTATTCTATTTACCACACTAACGTGCCTAAAAATAATATTATCATGTATAATGATTCTATTCTCTAATATGTATATTGTAGACATATTGAAACTATTGTTTAGTCTGCACGGACTCCCTCTCATGAGGATTATAATCCGCACAGCCATACTTGTTTATTCCTATGTATATTGTTGTGTAGTTTGCATGGATATACTTTTATGAGGAATGTACTCCACATGGACATACATATTTTATTTATGTGTATTCTTTATTTGGTACCATTAACCTCTATCTTTGAGTTGTATACAATTGATCTTTCTCACTGGAGTGGAGGTTTGAAAGGAGTAGTAGTCCGTACGGACTAAGGTCAAAGCCTCATAGAGTCTGCACAAACTAGTTAATCAACATCTATTACAAATGTTACATGATGGCTCAACACCACTACACATAATTTTGAAGCTTAAGACTAGATCTTTCCTTATAAAGCATAAGAAATATCCTTGAATGTGAGATGGGAGAGAAGATAATAAGCTAGGGGCAACAACACTAAAAAGAATGCCTTTTTTTCAAATCCTAAAAGAAGTCTAAATTCAACAAGCTCTAAATCTAAAGCATTAAATTCATTATAAAGTTTGTGGCAATTGCACTAAAAAGCCAAACCTGTCTTGATCCTTGTTCACACAAAAATTCAAAAGCTAGAAGATGTTGAACTCCAAAAGCCTACAATTGCTAATAAGTTTACCTTAAGCCTCAAATAATAGAGCATTCCCTTTTTAACTATGGTTACCCTCATTTGAAAAGAAATGAGGTTTCTAGTTCTTACTAGGCCAATGAATCAAGAACATAAGCCTAGGCAAAAGTTAGGGAAATTTGAGAGAAAATATTTAGTTAGAAAATCTTTAGAATAACTAATAAAAGGGATATCATTAATGCAGTACTCAAAAATAACATTCAAATCACAAAAATTCTAAATGCTAGGGGCATGAAGTTGGCACTCACAGTCAACTACTTGATGATCTAAAAAGCTCATATGATAAGAGTTTCATAACATATCAAGCAATCTTAGAAGGTGCAAATCCAGATTCAATTGATCAAACACTACACGATCACATTCTAAGCCTTAACCAAATATGGATAAGCTGAATTTAGAAAAATGAACCAAAGTAAAAAAAGAGAAAAAAAGCTTGCTAGGTTGAAAACCCATAAAGGGCAACCTGGGTAAAAATTAGAGCATACCGCGCTAGATTGAAAACTTGCAAAAGGCAATCTAGGCAAAAATTAGAGGTCGAGAGAAAATGTTTAGTTTGAAAATCTTTGAACCAATTAATAACAAGAGTACCATGTTGTGCAAACATTCATCATACTCATTCTTCATAATCATTTGCTCTTCAACTACATATGCTTAAATGCCTTCCATAACAAATTAACATTTCATTCAAGCCTTGGCCTCACCATAGTTCAACCTACTTTCACCTAAACCTTTTCATCACCATAACCGAAACTTTTCCTTAAGAGACATCTTATTTTAAACCTCATCCCAACCTAGCCTACAACTTTACAACTTCATTATTCTCTCAAACCCAACCTTTTCCTATGATGATTTTGAGAGAAGATGATCCTAATAACAAAAATTTTACTGACTTATGCATGTATACATCATAAACAATAGATCCAATTTTTTTAAAAAAATTACCCATTTTACTTGCCTTCATTCATAAGTTTATCATAACAAAAGATGCATTCATCATTCAACATACATTATCTTTCATCTGCCATCACCCTTCATACATCGTGATTCATTCATTCAATCACCTAAAAGAAAGTCATAATCATGTTTTACATATATCCACCACTCATTCAAATTCTTCATTAACTTAGAAGAAAATAAGCAAAGGCAAATGCATCATTATGCATACCTTGTCACATTCCTTCATCTTGAAAAGATTAAGAACTAATACCTATCATTACATTCATCATTCAACACTCAATCAAAATATACATGAATAGATTAGGACCTATCATGCATGTCATAAACACCCAATCAACTTATTTCTTCACAAAATCACATCATTCACACTTTCTTTATGCATGAAAAGCATGCATCATTCATACTTTCTAATGCATGAAAGCATGCATCATTCATCATATTTTTCCTTATGCATGAAAAGCATGCATCCTTTATTTCCATGTTTCCCATGCATAAAAGGCATGTATCCATTGAAAGCATGCATTACTTATACATGATTTCCCATGCAAGAAAGCATACACCTATTGGTTATTCATTCAATATCATTTATATCCCTATTTTCCTATGTATGAAAATCATGCATCATCTATTTTTTCCTATACATGGAAAGCATGTATCACTTATCCATGCTTTCCTGTGTATGAAATCATGTATCATTCTTCATACTTTTCCTATGTATGAAAGGCATGCATCATTTATATTTTCATATACATGAAAAGCATGCATTACTTATCTCCATACTTTTCTTTATGCATGAAAACATGCATCATTATCCATGATTCCCCATGTATAAAAAGCATGCATCCATTGTTCATAGATCATCTATACATGATTTCCCATGCATGAAAGCATGCACCTATTGGTCATTTGTTCAACATCATTTATCCCTACTTTCCTATGCTTGAAAAGTATGTATCATTCCCTATGCATGAAAAGTATGCATCCTTTATGTATATATTCCACTATGCATGAAAGCATGCATCACTTATCCATGTTTTCTTAGGCATGAAAGCATGCATTGTTCGTCATACTTTTCCTATGCATGAAAAGCACGCAACATTTATACTTTCCTATGAATGAAAGCATGCATCACTTATCCATATTGTCCTATACAAGTAAAGCATGCATTATTTATCTATGTTTTCCTATGAATGAAAGCATGCATCACTTATCCATATTTTCCTATGCATGAAAAGCATGTATCTTCCCCATGTTTTCCCTTGCATGAAAAGCATGCCTCATTCATTATACTTTCTTTGCATGTAAAAGACATGCAACATGTTTTCCTATATGAGAACATGCATCTTCCAGGCACATTAACCATATATGCAACAAGCAAAAAAATCATGAAGCCACTGAATAGTGTGAATGACTAAGCTATCAAATGGTATAAAGGATAAAGCTGTCGAATGGTGGGAAGGATGAAGCTACTGAATGGTACGAATGACCAAACTATCGAATGGTGCAAAGGTCAAAGCCATTGAATGGTGCAAAGGATGAAGCTGCCGTATAGTGTGAATAACCAAGCCGCTGAATGGTGCAGAAGATAAAGGCATCGAATGATGCGAATGACCAAGCTACTGAATGGTGTGAATAACCAAGCCACTGAATGGTGTGAAAGAAAAAGCCACCAAATAGTGTGAATGACCAAGCCACTAAATGGTGTAAAGGACAAAGCCACCAAATGGTGCAAATGAATGTTTGATCATAAAGGTATGAGAAAACAACCTATATCATATAGACATGATAATAGTAAGTCAAATCATGAAAAGGCAAAAATAGTAAGACTTCGAGTATATACTTTAATGTCTACTATTACTTTAGCATTTCACAGCACACACTAAAGTGGCGGCAATTATAAATGCCTTAATTTTAGGTCTAGGACATTTTTAAGTATTTAGACTTTGACCCAACTGAAAAATCTAGCGATGTGACCCAAAATGTGAAAAAAAGGGGAATCTATGGTGAAAGTGGAGGGCTTGGGCAGATAAGCCAAAGCTCAAAGGCCAACACTAATTCCAATGGGGGTATGGGGGCAAAGCCCCTGTAGTATGGACCTATTCATTTTTTTTAGCATATGATGATAACCAGAGATAGGCTCAAGCAATAAGGCAAGTAACCTAAAACCCAAGTCCACATGGACTAACATGGCATAAGTCCATACAGACTTAATGCTATGAGGTTTGCACGAAAAAGCCAAAGCCCATGACTGCACGGACTAACCCAACCTAGCCTAAAGCCCATGGACTAGCAGAAAAACCATGCCTAAGTCCATGCGGATAAAGCTGTACAGGTCTAAAAAGATCTATCGACATAAAACTTCTAGAAGTGTAGAATTCCAATCAAGCATTGAATCCTATTCATAAAAGGATTATATAACCCCTGAACAAAAAACCCTTAAACCTAAGCTTATAGATACCCACTTTGGGGTATGATCAAAGAGAAGAGTCTCATCAGATCAAGGATGAGAACCTAAAGAGAAGGCTAAGAAATAGAATTACAACAGTTAATAAACCCTTAACGGGTTACTCTACTAGTTTGATTAACCCATACTCAAAAATATGTTCTTCTAAACCACTACACTTTGCATTGTTGCTTGAAGTCCACTTACAAAGGTAAGATCTGAGGCCTATCACTATGTATATTCTAGTTATTTCATGGACTTATAATCTTTAAGGATTGATCATAAGTTAGGTGATTCTATGTAATCCTCGCCTTAATCATTGGAGTAGGTCATCATTTTAAATATTTCGTATTGTAAAATTGACTATTTCTTTATTATAAATATTCTGTAATTTTTGTCCTAATTGCATGAACTTATAGGCGAGCATGTCTAAGTCCGCACAGACTAACACTTTTGATATATGCATAATTTATAGTCCACACGGACTTATATATGAACTTGTCTAAGTCTGCACAGAGTAACTTTATCGTTATATGCATGATTCATAGTCTGCATGGACTTAAGGTCAATAACAGTGTTATATCCATCTTTTCTATTATGTTTTAATGTACTCTATTTGCCACACTGACATGCCTAAAAATAATTACCATGCATAATGATTTTATTCTCTAATATGTTTATTGTAGACATAGTAAAACTGTTCTTTAGTCCGCACGGACTCTCTCTCATGAGGATTATAGTCCACATGGACATACTTATTTATTACTATGTATATTGTTATGTAGTTCGCATGGACATACTTTCACAAGGAACTTAGTCCACACAAAAATACATATTTTATTTCTATGTATTCTTTATCTGGTACCATTAACCTCTTTCTTTGAGTTGTATACAAGTGATTCTTCTCACTGGAGTGGAGGTTTGGATAGACTTAATATCATTTATGTAGTAGTTAGCGCAGACTAATGTCAGAGCCTCATAGAGTCTGCACAGACTAGCCGATGTATAAGCAGGACCATTTTAATGCTTTTGAGTATTTCTTTTGGTTTTGTATTATTTATACTTTATTGCTTATTTTGGGGTTGTAATAGCTAGTAATTAACTTGTTTTACATGCTAAAACCTAACTTTGACATCTAACGATATTATATATAATTAAATGGTGTCTTCCTTCACAAAATGGATTTGTATTTTCTTAATCAAAAGTCACAATAATAAAATATATTTTTAAGGTCAATCTCCTAGAGATGGGAGTTGGGCAATTATCACTAATTCCTATGGAATTATGGGTAATTGTCAGGTCAAATAACAATTAATCAATGATTCGATTTTTAGATGTACAATGTACTCATCATATTTCTTTTAAATACTATAATTTACTTCTTATACATGAAAAGGTGATATAAATACTTTAAATATAATGCATGCTTACTTGAAAAGGGATTGATAAATGTTACAATATACAAGGAAGGCATATTATAAAGGCACAAATAAGATCTAAATTCCGAACCTTTCTAGTATAGAAGATTAGAGGTTTTAGTGTACAGGCCAGGTAGTGACTCCACTAACCACTCTCGTCCCAATAAAAATATCATAATCTCTACACTCAGCATATTAGCTTTTCAATGTGTGGGTAGGAGATAAGAAGCATAAGAAGAGTTAACCCTTTATAGCTGAAAAGTGTTTGAGGGTACAGTCCTCTATCTAGTTTTTGCATGTAATTAAGTATGTGTACTTATGTATAGCTAGAATATAGGTATGGGTAGTAGTATAGTAAAAATGGATGTTGTCATAACTTATGGTACGTAAATGATAATAGAAAATCAGAGATAAATAGGCATTTGTAATGATATGTATATACATATATCACATTTATTACTATGTAGTATTTTTTTCTTTCATTAATGAATGAATATTGAAAGATCTTCTTTTCAATATGTATGCAACACTCAAAAAATCTCGGTGTTATGAATAGTACTTCTCGAGATGTAAATAGTGTTTCTTGAGGTCGTGTAATGCCTTAAAAATCTAAATATTTATAAATAGTACTTTTCTTGAGATGAATAGTATTCTCAAACCTCGGGAGGCACTAAAGGCACCGGATGAAAGAAGTAATCATAACATAATTTTGAGTAAAGTTTGAAATTAATTAAAGGTTATTAGTGTGGTTAAAATGCTAAGAAAGTTTTATGGCAGTGTCTTAGAAATAGTGAGTAAGGCAAAGCTAAACCGTAAATTATTTTCAAAGTTGTATAAAAAATTACAAACATATACAACCTGATACTAAAAAGTTCTAATGAGTCTAATAGCACTAAAATTGGAATTTTTAGATATCAAGAAGTAATTTAACAAAAAATTAGGTAACAAGAAAAATAGTGTTTTAATTAGTTTTTCTCATTGTAAAGCTCTAATTTTTAGAGGCATATAGGGCATAATAAAAGTGGATTTATGGAACAAAAATGGCTATTAATAGGGTCTAAGAAGACAAGGAAAAATTGGAGAAAAATGAGAGAATGAAATGAAAATAATAAAATTTTAAAAACTATAAAAGGGGAAAAAATTCCCTCAAAAGTCAACATATTTATCAAACACTTCCTCTCTCCTTCTTCCCTCATTGCTGACTATAACACTTTCTCCCCCTCTACCATTTTTGCTTCATTCTTTTTCTATTTAAGTTGATAATCCTCCATTAAAATGATCTTAAGTAACCTCTATGCCACAAAAGAGCTATAGGAAGTGGAAAAATTGAAGGGAAATGCTCAAAAATTCTAAAATTTCAACCTCATAAGTAGTAACCCACTCGTGTTCGGGTAAGAATTTCTAACTTTTATTATTTTTCTTAGATACTAGGGGTGCCCAAGAGACGTAATAAGGCTTTAGATTAATTTTTAAAGCTATGGTTGATTTATTTCTATTTTTCAAAGTTTTATTTGGTTTATGTTTGGGGTTTCCAAATTGAATCATGATAAGGGCAAGGCTAAGGTGTAAACAGGTCTCAAGGTTCCCTGTCGACCATTTTGGTATGTGTAATTGAAATAAAATGTGTGAATTTAATTAAACTCCCTAAATTTCTATGTTTGGCATAATATGTGATATATGCTTGTTGTTGTATTTTATCATTAATAACATGAATTTATTATGTTGTATGGCATGTAATAGGTATACAAATGTGTTTTAAATGATTATAAGGGATTGAAATTAAGTGAAAGTAATAAATGTGCTATAAGTAGCATAATATGGAGCATAATATGGCATAAATAACTTATTTAAGTAATTAAGGTTAAATAAGCTTAAATTGTGGTTAATTTACTTAATTTGCATAATTATGAATGAATGGAAGCAAAAAAAGGCATTAGAAATGTAAAATACCCACTTTGTGCATTATGTTGGTTATATGCACATAAATGGGTAAAAATGCATTTAAAGGTGTTTATATGTGTATGTCTCATGACATTTTACATATCATCTATGTTTGCATAATGTATGAGTAGAATGTGCATGTATAGCCATTTTGAGACCTTTGGCCAAATGGGTGGAGTGCCATATTGAGGGTTTATATTTTTGAATGCTCATTGGTTTTTAATGAGGTTATTTAGGCAATATTAAGATATAAGCTGGTGTGGTTGAATATAGTGTATGATAATGCGATACCATGTATGTATACAAGTGTTTATGACCATATAACATGAGTATTAAACAACTTATGTGAAAGATGAGCAATGATCATGAAGAACACCCTTAATGAGCATGTTAGAAGCCAAACTAAAGAATAAGGACTAATTGTGACTCTATGGCTAAAACACCAATATGAGCATGAGGTTTTATAATTTTTGATGCCATAAGCTTTAAGTGCATTTGTGTATGTATTTGAATATGGTTATGTTGTGTAATTGGTGATGATACTAAATCGGGCTTAGATAAATAGGTATAACTGAATGGCTTATAGGAGTACATATGCATGATGGCTCATAAAATTGTGTATATTGAAATGTTTATATGTTTCACCTATTATGTTAATTTCAAATGCAATTATTATCATTAAAAAGTAAGGTTTTTCACCAAAATATGTCTTAAAATTGAAAAGAGCTAAAAAGAGTTCTTTAAAACACATTATGCCATATAAAGAGTATTTGATGAACATGAAGGTATAAATTGTCTTAAATGGATTTATGACCTTAGTTGAATGTATATATGCATAATACATGCTATAAATCAATAAATGAGATGGATAATGTAATTGGTTGTGCATATGTTACAAATATGGCATAATGGTGTGTTAAAATGGGCATGAATGCTAAAATGACAATTTAAATGAAAATAAATAATTTTAGTCATGAAATGGCTAAAACATATAAGTTAAAAGCCATGTAACTATATTTAATGATGTGAAACTAAGATTAATGGTTTTTAGGCCAACAAATGTAATAAACTAGGAAATGGATAAAAAGATTGATCAGTTAGGGGTTATAGCAGCTGCTAGGGTACTTCGATGCTTAGATGAGATCTAAAGGTTCACTTTTAGTCTTACCTATAGATATATGTGCTAGGATCTTTGGATTTATGTGGGTATAGCTGCAAGGTCCTATAGAGGAAACCACTACATAGTCTCATAGGGAAATCCATTACGTAATTTTAGCTAGTGCAGTAGTCGAAACGTCTAAAATGTGGGCCACTATATAAGTTTATGATCTCATTATCCATAGTTTTGGGG
The DNA here is from genome assembly GCA_948208565.1 of Hura crepitans. NCBI lineage: Eukaryota > Viridiplantae > Streptophyta > Magnoliopsida > Malpighiales > Euphorbiaceae > Hura > Hura crepitans. Next base: position 1,212 of record CANXYI010338577.1, on the reverse strand, counting down.
TTATCTCTATGGGCACAAGTTCAAATAACAAAGAAAACAACAAAATCAACACATAATGCATGTTATGGCTTTAATATGATTGATAAGTGCATATATGATGTCAAAATCATTAAAATTGATAAATTGTTAGTGTTATATATTAGTTGATATAAACGTATGACATAGTTTTCATTGTACACGTTATATGTCAATTGGACATGAATATGGCATATCACAGTTTGCCTAAATGTTATTCAATATGCAAAGTAATTATGCTTATAAAGGAATGGAAAATACCTATTATATGTTAAAAATGATTATTAGCCATATATAGGTGAGATGAACATGTTGTATACATGATACATATTGTAGCCATGAATATGCTTATCATTGTATACTAGAACTTTATGAAGAATGTTATGAATAAACATGGATTTTATATACATATGGTATGAGGTTAATGATGATAAGCATATGCTATTTCAATTACACCATTAAGCATTGGCTTAGCTCATTGTTGTTTATGATGCATAGGTAAGAAGACTACATTTTGATACTTGAAGCCTCATGACATCAAGACTTATCAAGAGAAGGTTTTCTTTCGGCAAAGATTATGTATATATATAATAGTTGTGATGTATAGGATGAACTCACATGTATGTTGTAAGGGAATGGGCTGAATATTATATCTAAATTGTAACTTAATGTTTCTTTTTGGATATTAAAATGTGTAAATTGTATCAAACTATGAAATTTCATGTTGTGTTGTATGATATCTCTTTTTGAGGTTGAGATATCCTCTGTGGTGTTTGTGTGTTATAGAGTGATCAAAGGATCATAGAAAGTTATAGATATGTGTGAAAAGTTTATAGAAGTGAATTTTCTTATGCAAGTTACTATTAAAAAATTTGGGATAGTACCTAGAACAACCATTATGTTGTTGAAATTTTGGCACAAGGATTCCTAATTTTGAATATGCAACACTATTTGAAAAGGTTTTTGTAAACCTATATTTTTCACACACAATGTTTTTTGATAAGAATGTTTATGACTAGTAAATAGGTAAATGAGTTAAGGTACCTTAGTCGGGCTCAATGACTGGATAACGTCCGAACTGGGTAAGTGGTGTCTCATTTGTTGGTATCAAAGCTCTAATTTAGGCATTCCTAGACACATTTGAGTGCTTAAAGTCTAGAGTCTAGATCACATGTTATTAGATGTCGAGGCTTATCA
>CANXYI010338576.1:0-19150 GCA_948208565.1 Hura crepitans | reverse complement strand
ATAATCAATCCTATTTACTTAGTTAATATAAAATTTTTCCTATATAGTTGATCTCACTTTAATTTTTAGTAAATAAATCCATTTTGCCCTTTATTAATCCAAATTTCTCCAAATAAAGGTCTAATTAACTTATTTTATCTTTTTTTAAGTATATTATTAGCCAAAATTTCATATCCTACACATATGATTATCCATATCTTTTTCTCATGTAATTAATCTTTTTACTTAAATTAATACATATTTTTCTTTTATATCTCATATAATATTTTAGTTAATTGCATATTCATTTTCGTATGCTATTATGACTCTTATTTTGCTTTCTTATTATTTGGCTTACTAATCTACTAAATTCATATATATTTCATCATAACTATTTTAAAAGTAAATTCTTACAATTTAGGCATACTAAGATATTTACTCTAATTTTTTATAATGCTTTTAAAGTATTCTTTTAACTATATCATGTATATTTTGTATTTTTTTTAGATCTATGAAGCACACTTCCTTTGTAACACCCTTATACTCAACCGATAAATCACTTCAAGTATAAGATGCCACATTACTAGTATGGTTACTATTTCTTTTATCATGTCACTTTCACCTTTTATCTAGTTATCTCAATATAATGATTCTATCTTAACATAATTCTTGTTTGACACACTTTTGCCATGTATCACATATACACATCACATTTAGATCCTTTAACACTTACATATACATATTAACAAACACTTATAACATTTATATTATCATTCGATATAACTTTCATATACAAATTTCTATTTTTTATACAAATAATCTGAAACTACTATTCATAGACATATGTTTACATGATGATTGCACATTTATGCATACATGAATGTTTCATCATACACATAGATGCTCGTGGTGGGTTCTTTTTACTTGTATATCTATCATATGAAACTCCTATCATTGCTGGGATTTGATATGCTACTTTACCTGACTCAATCCATAACCTATGCATCAGTGAAGAAGCCAATGCATTGAGCAATATTACTCAGTGTTGTATTATAATGCTATGAAGCTTGTAATCAATACTAACTTTTTATTTAACATTTGTCTATGTTTCATAATCTTTAATTATTTATTTGTTTTCATATACCTATGTTTTTATATATATGTATGCTATCCAAATAACTATTATTGTTCTTGTAAACCTCTATACTATGACTGTATATACTACCGATTGTGATTATAGAATTTACCTATCGCTTTGCGTTTACCTTTCTATCTTCTACACTTTTCTTAACATTAGCTTGTCATATAATATTGTTTCAATCGATTAAATTTTGTTTACTTAGTACTTTCATTTCTAGCTTATTTCTTGTTTGTGCCTTTAATCTATATACTATATGATAACTAACATATATCGTCTTTCATCTATTGCGATTTGTATTTTAAGATCTTATACAATATACTCTTTTGCTCATATGTCTCGTTTAAAGTCTTTTATTCTTATAACTATACTATTTATATCATATTTTCTTTACCTATGTACGTGTATCCTTTCTCACATAACTATAGTTTCAATATCTCTTTTATTTATTCAAATATTTGTACATAAATGGTCAATTGTTCAGTTGGTTCATTTTATGTTATTAAGTAACTTTTACTACCTATATCTTATTTATAATGCAATCATTTAAAGTTTTAAGCTATATTTTACTAGGTATTGTTAACTTAACAATGCTTTATATAATTTCAAATAAATATACTAATAGTGTTTTTGTTCCATATAACTATACTGTTGGACTTATATAAACTTACATTTAATATTTTTATTATTATCATATATTTTTTAGATTATTTTGCCCTTGATAATATTATACAGCTATCTATGCTAGGATGCGGGATATACAAATATGATGCCAAAGTGTCCTAAATAACAAATATAACACTGCATTCCTAAATAACAAATATGGGGAATAACACTTCCCCCAAATAACAAATATGAATCAAAGTGCGAAAACAAATATACGGCCACAAATAAATGATCCTTAGTCGACCGGTCAACCTATCTTAGGCTGTAACTATCTATATTATCAGGGCATTCTATGATTACATTCCTTATAAAAATAATAACTTGTAACGTTGTTCAAATATTAGCCTATTTTGTAAAACTATATTTACTTCTTTGTTCGTTATGCAGTATATTACAATTCAATTATCTTTGTTAGTATCAGTATAGTTTCACATATTCAGTCAACTATCATGTCCATAGATACATATAGAGAGATTTCAAAATAACACATATAGATTCATAAGAATTTTCATTCAGATGCATATAAGCTTATGACAAATATAATCAGATAATTATTTCCTTTTCAAATAAAACATACACATAATCTTCATTCTATACTCATATATTGATTCTTGTGACTTATTTTATAACGTTTTACTTGATTCTCTTTTCTTTTCTCTCCATTTATGTTTTGACTTCTACTTGTATACGTATATTTATTTTATCCATATTGTCTTGTTAACTATAATTTCTATAATCATTTCCTATTTATAACTTTAGAATTCCCTTATTCATATGTCTATTATTTATAAAATTTTTAATTAATTCATATATTCTTCTATTAATCTCATAATCTTATCTTTATTTAATTACATATTATTTTACATGATATTTCTAATACTTTTCCAATATCTTTTGACTTTTCATTATATCTCTATTTATCTTATACTATTAATCATTTATTCTAACAAATTTTCTTTATTCATACTATCCAAATATTCCCTTTTATAAATTTTTCTTTATTTAGAATCCAATTACTATTTTTATATATTCTCATTATTCTTAATATTTAAAAAATTTCAAGTTGTAACAAATATATATACATATACATTTTTATTTATTTACTTATTCAATATAAATTCTTTCCTTATATAATTACTCTCATTTTAATTTTATTAATTAATTTTCATATACTCTATCTCAATTTAAATTTTCTCCACATAGGTTTTACTTAATTCATTTTATTTTCTTTTTCTTAATTTTATTATTAATTACAATCCTTATTCATTTACACATACACATACACATATCTTTTTATCTTCATATAATTAATTTGATTTATTATTCAAATACATACATTCTTACCTACACATATTCATATATACATGTATACATATGTCTATTTCTCTTTTGGACATTTATAACATATTAATTAATTTTCATGATTGTTTCCATATACTCTTAATTATTCTTAATTTTTCTCTTATTTAACCTTTTAGTTCTTTAATTATTTACTTATTACATTATGTTTCATATTAGCTTATAAATTTTGCATTTAATTACACCCAAATTTTACGTAATAATATTAAAATATTAATTTACTATTTTTAATTACATTTGTCTTAACTTACTTAATTACTCCATATTCGTCATATGCTTTCATATTCATATAATCTCTTATCACATGTCTATGTCACATATTTCTCTCTATCACATGATTAGCTCTTTATTTTTCAATAATACATACCTACCTTTTTGTCTCATACTTTACTTTGTTTGATTATGTATCCATATACATATATTACTATGTTTCCTCTATAAACTTTAAATGTTTAATCTATCAACGTATAAATTCATATATATCTATATTAATACAATCTTGGCCCAAATAAATTCTTTAAAATTTAGATCATATAACTTAAGAGATAAAATTTTCTTTTACTAAATTTATAGTACTTACACTACATAATCTATTTTTACCAACATACATAAATTTCCATTATCTGTCTTTTTTTTTCGCATCATATCATTTCCATATTCCTATTATTTTATTTGGACCTTGATTACACACCTATTCATTAATTTCATATAGCCAACCATAATATAAAAATTCACTAATTTCTATACATATACATACAAGCCTCAAAGAAAAAGAATACACAGACCTGAAATGGATGCTCAATCCATATCAAGTGCCTTTAATTCTCTCCAATCACTCTTCCATCCCTTTTTCCATCATTAATACTTCAATTCTTCAACTTTCATATTAGTTTTCCTCACATAAAAATTCATCAAAATTCCATTAGTCACACAATTTCAATATAAATTCATAAACTCTCACTTATAAATCTCAAATAACCTATATAATTATTTAATTTGAGAATTGCTTACCAACTTGAGAATGACCTCATATACTTGTGTTCCCCCTCCTTTTTTTCCTCTAAAATCATCCACTTTCATACATCTTTAGAGGGCTAGTAAAATATTTTAGAGAAAATTTTCAATTCAATGTATTATTTTGATGTTTAATGGTGGATTGACAAAAGAAATTTTTAAGGGATAAGGAAGAGAAAATTTTGGCTATAGGAAGGGAAATTAAGGTGGAAGTGGCTGAAAATTATTATTTTACATTAAAAACCTTTATATACTTGTACACCAATGGCTAAGATTTAGAAGCATACACATACATGGCCATGATCAAATCCAAGTATCCATAATTTCTTTAATATTATTTTATTTTATTTTGGATGGCCTTAATCCAATAACCAAGATTACTCTCTGCAAAAAATTATTGTCATGCTTATCTCATAAATTTGTCATTTTCTCTATTTAACTTGACTAGTTTATTTTTAATAGTTCCACTTATAAATAAATTATGGTACTTTGATTTTCATGTTCCTTTAATTATTTTAATATCAAGATGTGCAAGTCTCAAATTTTTTTAAGCACATTTTCAAAAAATTTGGGTTTGATCCTGAAGGGTTACTATTCACCATTGACTGTAATCTAGATTTCGATTTTGATTTTTAACCTTTTATATGACTTCAAATGCCTTTTAAATTATACCATAATTATCTCATAATTTATACTACCATATGATCGGATCAACTCGCGGGAAGTACTATTCATGGCTTGGGTGTCACTATTCAATGGGACCATCTCTTGAACCTCATTCTTTCCAAATTTTCATGTTTCTCACATGCCAAATTCATATTTCTCATCATTTTACACATGGTCCTCTTATCATATGGCCACCAAATGTGCATTTGCAATTTTGCCCTTCACTTATGTATTTTCCTTTTTGCCCTTTTGTCATTTTTTTCTCAAATGTTCATATCAACCAACTCTACTTGATCTGTTCGCCTATTTCATTTCTCACTTTTTCTTTTAATTCCAATTCTATCCTGATATAAATAGGACCAAAAGTTGGGGTGTGACATCCCTACATATTTTGGATTTTCCTAATATGATACATAATATATTCATGGTCATTTTTATACTCATTAACCCACTCTTAATAATAATAATAATATACTAAATGAACAAAGTTACTAAATAACTACTATATTCTCTCTTTAGCCACTTGTATAAATTTGGCCTATATAAGAATCAAGGATTCAATCCTCCTTTTTATCATATCCCACTTTTAAACACCTTAATTTAGGCCTAATTACAAGTCTAGCATACCAATTTTATTTAAATAACAATAACATGCAAAATTCACAATTCACATACATAGAAAATATGTTAAGTTCATAGTTTTAGAATACATATACCTCTTATGTAAGCTCTACTCCATCAAAATCCTTCTAATTGCCTTCAATTCATCTCTAATTCCTTCTCTCTATCATCAATTCTTCTCATTTCCATAATGTTTTTCGTCTCATGTTTATTAAGAATTTTAAATAACCTATATGAATAATTAAATTCAAAAAGAAGCTTTCAAATTACATATTTGAGCTTCAATCTCACAAATTTTGTTCATCTCTTTCTTTAAATTTCTTTAAGCCTTCTTAAGTTTCAAAGAGGACTTGGATAGTGTGTTAAACAAACTATCACTTAGATAGAAAATTTTGATGTTTATATGGTTCTTTGGTAGAAGAAAATTAAGAGGTTAACAAAGTGGATTTGCGGCCATATGAGGGGTGAATAGAGGTAGAGAGTTTCATCTTTTTCTTTATAAATTTTAAGAATTAACCAATTTAGATTTATGAACCAATGGTTGAGATTAAATCAAGAAACACAAGTGGATGGCTAGATTTGAGCCCAAGTATACATATTCCTTAAAATATCTAACAATTATTTTCCATAATTAATAAACTTATTTTTATTTTGATGGTCAAGATCAAGCATGCTACTATTCAATCCTAGGGTTAGAATTCATCCATACACAAAAACTACCTAAAAAAATCTATTTATTCTTATCTTTTATTTGTCATTTTCTTATTTTATTTCTCCTAATTATTTTTAATAGTTCCCATTTTAATTAAATTATAATACCATGTCTTTCATATTCTTCTAATTTTTTTATTATCAATATATTTAAATTTCAAATCAATTTGAGCACATTTTTAAAAATTTATGGTTTAACCTTGAATGAGTTACTATTTATATCTTAACCGGTTTCAAATTTTATCTTCGATTTTTAACCTCCTTAATGATCTCATCTACCTCTAAATTACACCATAAATTATCTTATAATTATACTCTCATTTGGTCAGGTTAGTTAAACTCAAACTTGAAAAGCATTATTCATGATCCGAAATTAGTATTCATCAGAACTATTTTTCGAATCTTATTTTTTACATCTTCTCACCCCTCTTATGCCAAATCCTTATTCCTTACCACTTTTCATATTTTTCTCCTATCATTTTTCCACTAATTGTTAATTTCATATTACAAAATTTTATTTATATTATTTCACCATTTTTTGGTCAATTGTTCATACTAACTCTACTTGATCTATATGCCTTATTCACTTCCCACTTTATCATCTGATTCCATTTCTATCCTTATATAAAATCGAACTAAAAGTTGGGATGTGACAAAAAATTATGGTCATAACTAGACATAGAGCATGCTTCATCATATTTTTATCATGTTTTGATATTTACACATTGTTTCAAAACTAGTTTATTTTAAATAATGTTTTCTTAAGGTTTGCATATTTTTTTAGGGTTGTAAAGCCAATTTTGAGGCTTATCAGTTTTCTCGTTTACTATTTATCGATTTTTGAGTTTGGTTTGCTAACCATAGATTTTATATGTTGCTTGATTGAGTTTGTAAGTTGTGATAGAATGTAAATGAATGCTTCAATAGGATGCATGTGTGTAAAGATTTTTGAGACATGATTTGTTCTTATCAAAGTATGAAATGTATGTATATGGATACTATGGCATATAATATGGCACTTCTACACCCAATATCTTAGGATATTGATAAGAGGGGCATTACATTTTATGGTATAAGAGCCTAGTTAGGGTGGTTCTAGCTTGTGAATTTTGAGTCCATTACATATGTTTTGTAACTATGTAAAGATGTGTAAAATTATTTGCATTACATCCATATTAGCTGCGAAATCACTTATCCAAATCTCTCTTAATTTTAGGCATCATGTCTCGAAGTGTCTGATAAGCTATCGAAGAGGAGGCTTAGAGTTATGCTCTGGTGAATGGAGGTAATCCTATGCAACCCACTACCTCTAACCTTAATCCACCTATACAGCTAGCTTAAGGACAAAAAGCTATGCTACCCGAGCTCATTCAGCTATTGAGGCAAATAACTGTTAATATACCCTAACCATCACTTTCAATTCCATAACCTAAGCACTTAGAATATCAGCTATAGAAAGACTCAAGAAGTACCAAGTTAAAGAATTCAAGGGCCTTAAAGAGGAAGATTCAATAGCTATAAAATATTGTCTGGAGAGAATAGTCAGAATCTTTGAATTAACGGGATACATTAATCTAAAAAACCTTATATGTGCCAAATCTCTCGTTTAACAAGAAGCTTCTAACTGATAGATGATTGTAACTCATGGTAAGTCGGCTGTGATAATTAGTTGGGAGTTCTTCTAAGAGGAATTTGAGAAGAGATAAAGATGTATAAAAAAGCTAGATGTAAAGAGTTCCTCAATCTCAAGCAGTAGTAGATAACTATCTTCAAGTATAAAAAGGAGTTTTTGAGGCTTCTCAAATATACGAAGGACATGTTCTCCACAGAAATTGGCAGATACAAGCGACTTTAAAATGGTTCAACTACAACATTAGAGGCAATATAGAGTTTGTAGAATCAATGACTTCTTAAAATTGGTGTTAGCTGCAATAAAGATAGAAGAGATCAATGAGCTAAGCTAGAATAAAAGAAGTAGGGAACATAATAAGAAAGGGTAAGGGTAATACTACTTTTACTTCCAATAAGAGGTAGAAGGGTTTATATCAGTACAGTTCTTTTGCTAGGGACATGAATACCACACATCCGTGCCCAGTACCTCAGGATTAGCTACTAGATGCAGACATGCACAACATTTAACATTGTGATAAGTTACATCGAGGTACATGCACAACATTTGAACATTATGATAAGTTACATCGAGGTACATGCTAGAAACTAACATAAGCCTATCTTAGGTGTGGAGCCACCAAACATAAGTTTAAAGATTACCTCAGAAGGAAGGATGATAGAGGTTAGACATGAGGCACTCAGCCTATTGCACCTATAAGTAAGGGGTTAGGGCGATAGGATATAGCAAAAGGCCCATAAAGTGTTACTTTTGAGATTGTACAGAGGGCAAAGCCATATGCTCTAGCCTGTACTTATGCTATTCGAGCCAGAGTAGAGGAGGATGCTTTAGACATCATCACTATTCTCACTCTTAACTTATGTGCATGCATTAATTGACTTTGGTTTAAATGATTCATATATATATGTACTACACTATCACATAAATGGACCTTTGAAACAAAACAACTTGAACATGACATACAAGTGACTAATCCGTTGGGGCATAGTGTTTATAGTCAACAGGGTATATAGAGATTGTCACTTGAAACATTAAGAGCATGAATTTCTAATAAACTTGATTGAGCTATCCTTTGATAAATTTGATGTGATATTAGGCATGGATTGGTTGTACAAGCATCGATGATAGTGGACTGTAGACTTAAGAGATTAACTCTTAAAACAACAGATGATGATGAAGTCACCATTATAGGAGAGAGTTCAAATTTCCTTTCTAATGTGATATTTGCTACTGTGGCCAGAAAGTTGGTTAGAAAAGGCTGTCTAACTTATCTAGCTTAGGTGAGAGACACCAAAAAAATAGAACCTAAGCTTCAAGATATACCTATTGTGGGGGAATTCTAGGATGTATTTCTTAATGACTTACCTAGGTTGCCACTGGAAAGAGAGGTGTAGCTTGTAATCGATTTAGTACCTAGAGCTACACTAGTGTTAATAGCACCTTATAGAATGGCATCGACAAAATTAAAGGACCTGAAGGTATAATTGCAAGAGTTGCTAGATAAAGACTACATATGTCCTAGTGTGTTTGTAATGCCCGTAATTTTTCGATAATTTAATTAGGGCCCTTGAATAGTGAATGGTACTTTTGAGAAGCTAGAGTGAACCAAGGCCATAGGATGATAGAAATAATTAAATTAGGACTATGGGTGAAATTTGGGATTAAATTGAGAAGTTTGCTTACCAGCGTCCTATAAATAGTGATCCAATTGAAGCTAGATGAAAAATATTTTAAAAAGTGCTCAAAAAATTCTAAAAATAGCATGAATTGATGGTAAAAAATTTCAATTAAGCCAATGAAATTGGTTTTGGAATTTTTTGAGATCGAGAAGTAATTAAATGGAATTAATTTATGACGAATTTACCCGAAAAAATTTTTGTTAGAGAAAAATTCTAATTTTTGGGGGATAATTAAAATACTAATTTTAATGATTTTTAGACCCATTGGCTAAATTTTTGGAGCATGAAAGCATGAGATATGAATTTTTAGAGATGAATTAGCCAAGATTAAATCCTAGCCATTATTTCTTTACATAAAGGTGGAATCTATATCTTTTAAACCAGTATTTCCAACCCCTATTTCCCTCTCAAAGGATGAAACCTTCTTTCATCTTAGAACCTTAATTTATTCATTTCTTTCAACCATTAAACCTATACCAAATTAATAACTTAATACTTCAAAATTACGTTCATGCTCCCCTCTCTTTAATTCAAGTGGAAGTTCATCTTTTGGAGGCTTAGGAAGTGAGATATTCAAAGGGTGTGAATAGTGCCTAAGGTGGAGGAGGAGAGAGGAGAGAAGGACAAGATTGAATGGTGATTTGGAGCCAATTTAGTGAGTAAAGTAAGTGAATTTAGTGATTCATGCATTTAATTCATTATTTTGCATAAATTATGTTATGTATATGTGTATATAAGTGTTAGTTTGTATGATATGGCATAAGGTTCATATGGGATTTGAGTAAGAATGTCATATACACACTAATTAAAGCCTAAATGGTGTGAAAAGTACAAAGGAAATGTGAGGTATGGTGGAGCACATGTCATAGTCGAAACTCACATACAAAGAATTAAGGAAATTTATATGGTAATAAATAATTAAATGTGTATGTTTGAACTAATTAAATTGGTATAAAATATTTTGAATGCTTGTATGGAAAAATATGGTCATTACATGGAGTATGATAGGTCGGCCGAATGGGTCATGGTGGGGTAGTGAAGACCTAACATTACTATATAACATATATAAGTAAAATGTGTAAATAAATGAACTAAATTTGTGTGATTAACATAATTTGAGACCTAATCTTTAACTTGATTAATTAGAGCAATTATGGTCACTACCCATGAGATAAATTAGAATTGAAATGAATATAAGATATGGAATAAAGAGAAGTCAAAGTGAGAAGGGATAAAGAGAGAGATTTGGAGTAAATGTAATGACCTTGAAAGTGAATAAAAAAAGAGGAAAGAAAATAATAGATTGATACTTGGAATTTTAAGTAGATGGAAACTTGATGCATTGAATATAAGAGTAAAGACTTAATGGACATGAACTGAGGCCTATGTTAGTTAGATGCCTACTGGATAGGTTAACTGGTCAACTAGGGAGTAGCAGCTACTAGAACACTTCGGTGTCACGAGAGTCAATCTATAAGGACGACCATGATATGATATTGATTTACTGATAATATTGTATGGGTGAAGCTGCCTTAAGGTCCACGAAGGGCCATTACACAACTTATGAGATTTGATGGTAGGTGCAGCTACCTTAAGGTCCACGACGGGCCACTTTGCACACTTTGAGATTTGACATGATGGAGTACAGCCATCGAGGTCTAGAATGCGGGCCTTTACACAACTTATAAGACAGAGTACAACCATCAAGATTTGGGATTCGAACCCTCACACAATCTTGATGATTATGATGAGATATGATATGATGGAGTACGGCAGTTGAGATCTAAAATACAGGGCTTCACATATACTGAAATCCCGTTTCTAGTGTTAAAAGGATAGTCTTCCAAATATAGGCCAATAAATAAGTAGTGAACATAACTTATTAAATGAGATACAAATGACTAGACAACTTGAATAAAAGAAATACTTAATATAATTACATGTCCATATAAGGATAATACATGTGATGACTGTTTATGATACATGCTGAGTGTGGACATGTTGGCATGCTACATGATCCTTGACATGCACACTATTATGATACATAATATATGAAATGGCATAATGCATGACATGATGCATGTTGTATGAGGTTAAATGTATGAATCATTAATTTCACTTACTAAGCATATGCTTAGCGTATCAAGTTTTCAATGCATAGGTAGTGGATAGAGCATGCGGTTCAGCCTTAGTAAGGAAGCAGCATAGCAGACAACTTTATTTTAGGTATATATTTTGTTTCTTGGTTCTGTATTTTATAACCTTTAGATACATTCATGTATAGGAGATAGATAGTGATGTCATAGTGATAGTGGAATGTATGTTATAAATTGATATTATGTACCATGTGTTTTTTGAATTATATGTGTATGCACTGCTGATGTTGATGGGTTAATAGATGGATTAAGAGGATCCTATGAGCTAAGTTGTGAATGTCTTTGTTGGTTCATAGGATTAAGAGGATCCTATGAGCTAAGTTGTGAAGACCTAACATTGTATATACAATGCAAAACTATGAACCAACAAGCATATAGGTTAAGATGAACAAGACTTTGGCAGCATAACAATTGTCTGAATGCTTAACCTAAACATGCAATAGTGTGAAAGATGCAAATAACATAAATATAATCACATCATTGAGATCGCTTATGAGCAATACAGTTCAAAATACACGCATTCATGTTTATTAACATTTTAACCAGCTCAAAGTTTGTAAACATAATTAAAAATCTTATCATAAATCTCATTATGTTTGATTAGTATACTTGTACCATATCTTTAAATACATAGATAAATCATTTGTTTTAAAAAAAAAACTCTCATATACAAATTACATGGATATCACAACTTAAAATATAATAAAAACTATATACTTGATAAAATACAACACAACACTATAAAGCTTTGATGTAGTCTTCATCTTCTCTTTTAACTTTACTCAAATAGTACCTGCATAAGGTAAAACCAATGTATTGAGGACAAAAATCCTTAATGGCATAACCCAAACTCTTCATCTTCTCTTTTAACTTTACTCAAATAGTACCTGCATAAGGTAAAACCAATGTATTGAGGACAAAAATCCTTAATGGCATAACCCAAACTAAAACTACCTCAACTACTAATAAAGCTATGCCAATATTTGCAAAGAATAATATTCAAAAATGGTTAAATACAAAGGTAACAATATAAAGTTTGTACCATAAAATATAGACACATGCTTGATATCACTAAAATATCTTATATTATATAAATTTCGTTGTAACCTTTAATAAACATGCATTCATAAGAATTATGTCCATTATAAAAAATAGAGAATCACGCACTTCTTTCATAATTATACAAGACTAATAAATAGAGAAAACAATTTTTCAAACACTTAGGATGTGAGGTACTTGTATAATTATGTAAGTAAGAACAAACATGATTAAATCTCAATGTTATAATTAGATCACTGATAACTCATTTAATATATCCCAATGCTCAGCTTTTAATGTTGCTTAAAGTAAATACTAGAAGTAACTGAGATACGATATCAGGAAATAGCAATAAATGGCTATAGCCTGAATAGAATAATGGCATATAGCTTGAGTATCAATAGTGGTCGTAGACTAAATAATGGCATACAACTTGAATGATAAAGGTGGCTACAAATTGAAAGATTGTGGTACCACTACATCCTAACTGGCATGTAAATCTATCCCACTATATTTGTATTAGGGTTACTAAGGGTAATCATATTAATTTACAATGTTATTTGCCTCATTTTTATAATTAAATTATAGGATAAAGGTTTATCAAAATGTAGTAACATAGCTTATCAAACATATGACTTTCATTTTCATTTACTCATAAGGCATTTTCTTATGCATCGATAAAAATCCTCATCAATTGCATAATAAGCTCGTGACATAGAAGTATTCACTCATAAAGTAATTCAAGCCTTTAAAAAAATAGGAATACAAATCACATTAATTATGTTGTCATAGATCTTATTTACATGGTAAAATCATCATTTTTAGCTTACATAATTGCATAAGCATTATTAAGGATTATAGCTATTTAGTTATTTAATCACTTTTATGCCAAAATACTATATGTATGTGTGTGGAACCACAAACTATGTATTTGCATATACATATATATATCCTTTTATTTTTATTTCAAAAATTCTTGTTAATAAATTTATGGTATATCCAAAAGATGTTTACATTAATTCTAAATACCATAAACATGTTATAATTCATTAGATTTATAACATTCTCCTACTAAGAATCATTATACTTAATCATTCACACTACTATTATGTTTGTACATAACAATTAAGCGTACATCAATACCTCATCAATAATATTTAATATATCAACTTATTGGATATGCAGAAACCAATTTATGTGTCTTACTCAATAATTTATATCTTACACCTTTATCCCTTTATACCTTTATTTAATATTTTTTCTATAACCACATTCCTTAATTTATTCAATAATAGATCACACCAAAACACTTTATATATAAATACACATATCAATTCCTTAATATATATATTCAACGAATAAGAGAGATATTATATTACTAAAGAATTTGTATACACTTAAATCTCATTAACAACTCAATAATATTCATATAATTCCATTAAGATCAAACATTATTATAAATACTATATAATTGTTTTATTCACTAATAAACCATTTATGTAAATGAAATTCATTAAAAGAAATATGATCTTCACTAAACACAATTGTAAAATATCGAAAAAGTCTTATTAAGTGCATATGATCTTAAAAAGAAAACTTATACTTGTATATATACTTATATTCCTAAAATCATGCCTTTTATAGGTATTTCACACATACTAAAATAATCTTCTTTAGAACTTTATATAGTTAAGTTTTATAAATAAGAAAAGTTATGAACTTATATTAATTTCTTCCTCATAGTTATAGTAATCAATAAAAATGTATATAATTTTAATTCATTTTATTATAATAAAAAGAGGTGTGTGTATATGTGTGTATATATATGTATAACACTATTTAAAGACCAAAATAATCTTTACAGTTCATGAAAATTGATTGCATAACTATATGCTTTAAAAACATAATTGAAAATTCAAAAGAATAAATATTTATAATGTTCTGTATGAGGGTCATAGCTGTGTGCCTTAAAGGTCATGGCTGTGAGGCCCTATAATAACTAGACACTGTGCAAAACTTCTGATGAGGTATGATTATAGGCCTTGAGGTTCACAACCGTGAGCTTTTAGTTTCTGCAAAAACCTAAGTTTGAAAACAGCAGACTTTTGTTCCAAAATTCACAAATATCAAATGTAAAACATTTCAATTCCTTTATTTATTAATTCACACCTTATCTAGGACATTATCAAGTTCTTTTCCATGTAAAAATACTCATTCAACTCATCATAACACCATCAAAGTTTCAATTAAAATAATTTAATAACAAAATAGATATTTTAATTTTGATTTGCATAAACCTCAATTCTAGTTGCTTTTGTGCTGCACATGCCGAACCTTTAGCTTTTTAAAAGCTTCAAAGCTCTTCTTAACTTATGATTTCCAAAATTCTCTATGAATTCTTCATCCCTCTCATACTTAAACTTACCCCAACTTCATAACTACTTCATTTGTGCTTATCTCTTTCCATCATTCTTGAATTCTTTGTTTGATTCTCGAGAATTAATCTCTTTGATAGCATAAGTAAGACTTGATTCATGCAATGAAAGAGAGTTTGTCGATTCTTTTTAATGGGAAAATCTATGGCAGCCATTGAAGAGTGAACAACAAAGAAGAAAGAAAGAGAGGATATATGTCTCTTCTACTTTCTCTCTTTATGCACAATATATATATATATATATAGACACACTCACACACACATATAAAAGGTTTGGTTGGCCATAGACTTGCCACATGTCATTTACCTTCAAATCCTTTTTAAAATGAACTACTTAAAATTAATTCACATTTTTACGATTGTAACAAATCGTTACCAATTGTAACCCACCGTTATCTCAGTTTTACATTATTTTATGTAATTGGCTTATTTGCACACTATTATTTTTTTGTATAAATAATTGATTAGTCATCTCGAGGTTATTCTCGAACTTTTTGATCTTTAAATTATGATAGTTCCAACACATACGTTAACATCATATCACTTGAAATCATATATTTTTATAGTCTATAACTTTAATGTTTATCACTTAAAATACCCCAAGGACACTATTCAAAACCTAAAAATTTTAGGGTATTACAATGAGACTAGGTATAGACTATTGGCAATTGAATAAACTGACTATAAAGAACAAGTATCGTCTTCTATGAATTAATGACTTGCTTAATCAGCTTAAGGGATTAAGAGTATTCTCAAAGATAAACTTGAGGTCGAGATACTACCAATTGAAAATGAAAGATGCAAATGTGCACAAGACAAATTTTAGAACAAGATATAAGTACTATGAGTTGGTATTGATGCCCTTTTGCTTAACAAATACATTAGTAACATTTATGGGCAATATGAACTGTGTTTTTTATCCATATTTGTATCAGTTTGTAGTGGTCTTCATAAATGACATCTTAGTATAGTTTACAGATAAAAAGGACCAACATCTTAGGCTTATTTTATAGAAGTTGAGGGAGAAATAGTTATATGCCAAGTTTAGTGTGATTTCTGGCTAGATAAAGTGGCATTTTTATGCCCCATTATTGGGGTGAGGGTGAAAACTAAAAAGATTGAAGCAACCATGGAACGAAAGCCACTTAAGAATGCAAGCGAGGTTTGAAGCTTCTTAGGTTTGGTTGGTTATTATAGATGGTTTATGAAAAGGTTTTCCTTTATAGCCTCTCTATTGACTAAGCTATTACAGAAGCATGTAAGGTTTGTGTAGAGTGATAAGTGTCAAGCAAGCTTTGAGAATCTTAAAACCATGTTGACTTAAGCTTTTATTCTTACACAATCAATATTGAGAAAGGATGATGTGATATACAATAATACTTCTCATAGTAGATTTTACTATGTATTGATGCAAAAAGGTAAGGTAGTGGCATATGCTTCGAGGTAACTTAAGCCTCATGAAAAAAATTATCATACTTATGACTTGGAACTTGCTACTATTATGTTATATAGAGAAGGATATTTCATTTACACTAATTACAAAAGCCTTAAATACCTTCCCACTCAAAAAGTACTCAATTTGAGATAGAAAAAGTGGATGAAACTACTCAAAGACTATCATTGTGTGATTGATTATCATCCGACCAAGGCAAATATGGTAGTTGATGCATTAAGTAAGAAACCATTAGCCGGTATAACTCTTATGAGAATTTCCTTCTATCAAGTTATATTATTTTGGTGGAATCACTTAAAAGATGTACTTCTTGCATATATAGTATTGAGGGTTATAAGTGTCTATTCTAAGCTTACACATAATGAAGCCATTGTGACTGTGATAAGATTGAAACCTGATCTAGTTCAATAAGTGAATGAAGCCCAAGAAAGTGATAAAAAGTTGAAAGCTATAGTAGGGCAAATCTAAGGAAGGATGCCTATTGAACATAAAGTGATAGACGATTGTCTATATCATCAAAGAAGGTTATGTATACCAAATGACATTAATCTCAAGAGATTGATCCTAGATAAAGCAGATCGTAGCTCTTGTGCTATACATTCGAGTACATTAAGATGTACTAAAACTTGAAAACCCACTATTAGTGATCAGGAATGAAAAAGGAGATAGTCAAATATATGACAAGATGCTTAACATGCCAACAAGGAAAGGCTGAACATTAAGATCCATTAGGTTTGATACAACCTTTGGCAATACCTAAATAGAAGTGGGATAAAATAACCATAGATTTTGTCATTGGTATACCTTTAACATAAAAGAAGCATGATGTTGTGCGGGTTATAGTCAATAGATTAACAAAGTTAGCTCACTTCTTACCAGTCATGATAGACTATTTCTTGGAATGACTTATTGAGATATATGTTCAGGAGATAGTCAGATTACATGCCATTCCTACATCAATAGTATCTGATAGGGACCTAAGGTTCACCTCGAGATTTTAGAGGAAGTTACATAGAGCTTTAGGCATGAGATTGAATTTCGGTATGGTTTTTCATCTGTAGATAGATAGTTAGTTAGAAAGAATTATACAAGTAAGTTGAGAAAATTAGTGAATTCTTTTTACTTGAGAAATGTGAAAAATAACCATAACATATACAGGTGCTTGATGATATTCTATAGGGATGTGTTATCAAGTTTAAAGACAGTTAAGACATTTATTTATCATTGATAGAGTTTGCTTATAACAATACCTATCAAGCTAGCATAAAAAAGGCACCATATAAAGCTTTATATGGAAAGAGGTGTTGCACACTATTGTGCTAGATTAAGCTTAGTGAAGATAAAGTCATGGGACTCAATCTGATTAAACATACCAAAGAGAAAGTAATTAGATAATGATTTTAAAGATAAAGTAATAATAAAGGTAGAAAGATATGAGAAAGAAATTTTATGAAAAAAATTCGTCTTTGTCTTAAATTCAAAAAAATTCATCTTTGTCCTAAATAATTGTATTAATTATACATTTCATATTGCTATTTTATTTCTTCTACTTGCTATAGACTATCTTGATATTGTGCTAAAATTAAAGTTGTATTAGAAAATTATGGTATTGCACCGAACTCACTAAGAAAATTAATTTTGGTGAGCATATGCCTAAATACGGACCCCATAACCCATTAAGAAAATTAACCTTTCTTTTCTAAAAAAAATAGATATTTCTTTTTTAAGTGAAGCTTAAAGCAAATGGTAAAAGAAAATTGAGAAATATAAACTAATTGTAGGATTTGTTACTCATAGACATTTTAACAAACACATAGTAAGCATTGTATAAAAAAGCCAAGATGAAAAACCAAAAAGAGAAATATCAAACTGATATATACAACCAAAATCTAATTGCAATAATTAGAAAAGCACGGCTTTCTTTCATTTTTTGTGTAGATATTCCATTGAGATATGGCAAACTCATTTTGATGGCATTTAAAATCAATATCATAAAAAGTAGATTTAAGTGAATAGCAAGAGCATAAAAAGGAAATTCGAAACACGCCATGATTTGTACATCTAATAGATCTTCAAAACTGGCATGTTGTTTCATGCTTTATTATTCTTTGTTAGTTCTTTTCCCTTCTTAATGGAATTCTCTCTTTATGCCTTATAGGTAGAAAGAGTCTAAGAAAATTGTTCTTTCATTTAAAAAAGAAAACTTCGAAGTTAACAGAAGAAATTGAAAGTATATGAATTTATCTTTACTTGCAGAGTTTCTTCCCAAGTTAAAAGGCTCTTCGTCAACCAACTCCTGCAGCTTAGTTTAAACTAAATTGTAAATCTAGACAAAAAATTTATATGAGTACTCCTAATCATAATTTTTCATCTTTTTACACATTTATCTTAGTTGGATCTTCATTATGTGACAACTATTTCATTCTTTATAGAATAAAGGAATGAAAGCAATTAAGTATAGTTTTTAACGATCCTACTTTCCAAGTGGATCCCTTAGGAGCCATCTATCAACATTTATTACAGAAGAGAAGCCTAAGAAAAAGTTGAACAAAAACGGAAGTAAAAAAGCAAAGAGGAAGAAATCTAACACGTCAAATTAACCTTTT
>CANXYI010338492.1:0-29908 GCA_948208565.1 Hura crepitans | reverse complement strand
TTTTTAGCCTTGTTACAATGTAGCAGTTCAAGAAAATCTATCCGAGAGACAAGCACTCATGTAATTTACCTAAGAACAAGTAACCTATACTCTGCTACCACTAAATGTGCTACCCTTATTGAGTTTCTGAATAATTTTGATTAATGGCGCACTTCCCATTAGGTCTCCCATCCTTAAATTAATATAGGGTTCTTTTGTTTAACACTTATTAAAACTTAAATTATTATTTGTATTTAACTTAATTCTTGAATCTATCTTTAAGGTATATTTATTTTAGGTAAGATGTACCTATGAGGTGCATTATCGAGTCATGTTATTTATTACAAAAATTTTGACAGCTCAACAGCTGTTTGGGCGACATCTTAATAATTTTTCACCTGTAAAACACATGTTCAACAACTATATCCTTAAGAAATCAAAGTTGGACCTTTTTGGTCTTCTAGATATCATTATCACATAGACCTTATGTCTAATATTAAAAATCCAAATCCAGCCATTAAAGTCTCACATATGACAAATTATTCATGTCATAGAGCCTAGTTTACACATACTTTAATTTACTATGATTTATAAAACCTCAGTAGCTTTTAAGCATACTGGACGCATAACCTATAGCTATTACATGAGTACCACTATGTAACACTAATTCTATAAACTAGAAGCCCATATTGTTTTTACTGCTACATTATATGTACCTCTAGGCTTAGCTGCTACCCATGCTTACTTAGGCACCAAAACACTGGTACAATGAGTATAAAACTCAGTAGTAAATTTAATTAATGAAAAACATGTGTCATATCTTGCACATAAATAATTTCTTCTATTCAAATTATAGAATCCATGTATATTAAAGATAATCAATAATACAACTTTTGTTTGAAGTTAAATATATTATGTTACTTTCTCAAGTAAAAGGTATATATTTTCCTAAGCTAAATGGTTTCATTTAAGCCATTGTGTTAATTCAATTAAGGAATTTCAATTAATTTGATGTACTTACATTATAAACTCTTACATAATATAGACCACTGAGTATGTAGCATTTACTTGAATTTAAGTATAATTTTTATTCTATAGTTACATAATTCCATTTGATTTAAGTCACTACAATACTCTCACCAAGTAATTCAATTATTTATTCAATGAACTAATTAACCTCAAAGATAATATTTAAATTATTAAATAGTCCTAACTAGGTAGACTACACCTAAATACACTGGACCAATGAGGGAAATAAAACTATACAGTGATTCATATTTCAGACCTCGATTGCCGCACCGGTTTATTATCTGCCTTACAGACTAGTGTAGTGGCCCACCTTGTAGACCTTGACAACTACACCAACCTATGGTTTGCCTTGCAAACTAGTGTAGTGGCTCACTTTGTGGACCTAGGCCACTGCACTAGCCTATGTTCTACCTTGCAAATTAGTGCAGTAGCCCAATTATGGACCTACGACACTACATTGGCATATTCTGATAAACAGATGAAATATACTAGCAATATGTTGGTTTGCCCTATAGACTAGTGTAGTGGCCTACCTTATGGACCCTAACCACTGCACTCGCCTAGTTTGATAAACAAACAATCTAGCAGCTGCTAATTTCAAAGTTGACCAATCAACCCATTAAGTGGGTGTCTAACTAATGAGCTATTTAACCCCAATTTATGTCCATTTCTTTAGTGATCAAGTTTTTATACTATTATTAAGTCAAAAATAGATAGTTATTAAGTTTTTCCTTATAGTTGATTTTTACCCCATACAATTATGGGCCCTATCAGACATTTTCGGGTCATTTTTATAGTAGTATTTTTAGGCACTATAATAGCCAAATTCTAATTCATAAACTCCTTGGTTTTATTTCACATTGAATTTCCACTTATTATCCATTTATCGTCTATGTGAGTTATTAGTTCAGGTAATGGCCATTTTAGATAGTTATAAGTCACATCTTTAGTATTTATTATTGTTATAAGCCTATGGCTGTAAATTTTTCCATCACACTTATAGGCCCATAGCCATAAAATTTTAGGCATTGTTTTTCCATATCTCATTTCATGCCAAACAATTAACCCTCATAGGCTCAAGTATCTCAATTTCATATAATCTTAGGCTCAAAGCCAAATTCATTTACATTTCCAGTAGCCTTAAAGGTAATCTCAATTTCTCTAGCTTAATTTTCTTGTTGCTCTAAATTTATGTAAACTTATTTGATCACTTATATTCCAACAATCTCATAACATTTTCCCTCTCTCTCTTTTCTTTTTTTCAATTTAGCATAGTCTTTTCATTACTATTATTTAACAATTTCCATACCATATTTACTACACATCTATATCATTTTCATCATAAAGTCATATTCATCATGTCATGCTTAAGATCTCATGTCTTTTTACTCCATACATGAGTCACTTAGTCATTTTAGTAGAACATAGCCATTACCATTTTAAATACATTATGTATATTATGTTTAGGATCCCATGCAACCCTCTCGGCCAACTTTTTTTTTGTTTGTGCACCTATAGTGTACATTCCCCATAAGTTGTTAACTTACATGTTATAGGCCATTAAGCTAGCAAAAGAATTACAAAACAACAATTTAGAAATTACTTGCTATAACTATCATCCTTCCATGTTTCGACCATGAATAAATAGCAAGTAAGACATGCATTATTCTCTTAAGTCACCACATGAGGATATTTTTCATGCCATATCTATTTACTATCCTCACCTTTGCATTACACACACTAGCGTGCCTTGTTTTATTTAATTTTCACTTAAAGCCACTTTATCATAATTCATTTTATAATTTCACACACTCACACAACCTACCCCTTGCCTTTTAACCCAAGACTCTATCTACCTTACAGCAATAAGTAGTATTCCTCATAACTATACTTCTTTTTATTGCCTATATACCTAACTCACATAAAGCCAAGGCATGTGCACATGTCTTAAGTGTTAGTTTATAATATGTTTAAGTATATACATAGACATGTACTTTAAGCCATGTGTCTTCTTCTCTTTTATGTGTCACAAAGTGACTTAAGAATAAATTTAATTCCTTTCATAGAATGTGCACAAAGATTCACAAATTAAATCTTTTTCCCTATCCTTACAACTCTATTATAGTTCACGTATCCTATTATTTGTATTTCACACCAATTCACCCATTTCTATATATTCAACACAATTAAAACTCACACACCAATAACTTTCACACCATGTATCACCCTCACACTCATGACATATACCCATAACAGCACGTATAGCATATTATCATGTGAGGAGTTGGTATTAACCCAATAGAATCCATACCAGCCCCCTTCACCATCCATAAATTTAAAACTCCCTATTCACATATACAAGTCCTCAACATGCCACACACAAATAATTGCTACTTTACTTTAATAGTTCACCCTACACTTACTTTAGTCTACCATTTAAGAAGGCCAACACATGTTAAAAATTAGCAATTTCACACACACATACCATCCATGCATTATCAACTTAGGCTAATATACATATTTTAGAAATAAAGGACATACACCATGGCAGCAACATTTGAGCTCACTTTAAGCACATTTAACTCAATTAGGAATTTCAAGCCACTCAATTACAAACCTTCCATTGAAGACAAAGAAAGGCATATGGTTAATTATTTAAATTCACATATTGTATAAATTCCAATAGCCTTTAGCTTCTTGGAATGCCATGAACTTCCTCTTCCTCATCCCAATATTCACGTGAAACCATCCTCTACCCCTACTTTGAAATTAGCATTGCAACATGTAAGGTCCCTTGATGAGAATCCCAAAATGAGGACTAAACTCAAAACCACCTAAGCTAATTGAATCCTAAAAAAGAGAGAAGGAAAAACATACTCACTTTTCTAAATTTTCCTTCTTCACGTTTGCTTTCTAGCTTTAGGTCCCTATGAGTTCTCTTCACTCCTTTGTGCTATATTGGCCCCCTAAAACTCATGACCCCTTTTGTACTCCTTTATGGCTATCTTTAATGAATTTTTATATAGAATTCACGGTGAAAATGGATTGAAATTAGTCCTTATTTGCTGAGTGTCGTGGACAGCTCCCAAAAAAGAAAGAAAAATAAAATTGAAGGAAAAATAGGGCACCAAAATGGAAATGAGGTGTCCCTCTCTCAAGTAATTAGGCCCAACATGGGTAGGTGTCAGTTAAAGATCTAGGAGTGTGTCGGGCTATGTCACACGGCACCTGAGAACTTCTCAAATCTCAATTTTTTAGTAATAGGGCTGCCAATTTAGGGAATTTTTAAAAATCACATGGTCATAAAAAAATGCACCATTTATTCCTAAAATTCTCATTTATTTGCAATTGCATGATCACAAAATTTCATAAAAAAATTCCATCAGGAAGTAAGTGAACCAAATTATTAGCATTTTGTGGCAATTTAATTTGCAATAAAATTTTGGGAATCTTTATGCGGCCACTTGGACCTCTAAAAATTATTGAGTTTGTTTGTAAAAATCCTTAAATACCTTTAATTATAGGCACATCAAATTTCATGGCCAAATTCCTTCAGGAACTAGGCTAGCGTGATTTTGGGGAAATCACAATTATACTGAAATCCCGAAAAAATTTCAAATGACCTTGAAAAATTAAAATTCCTTCTCGGTTGGTTTCATTACAATTTTAAACCTTTATGGTGTGGTATTTTCATGTCCATCCAAACTCATCTCAAGTCATTCCTAGCATGGCTCGATTTGAGCCTATGACTCGCTAGCTTATGGCCTGAAATAATTCATTAATTCTGCTAAATTTTTAATTGAGTTCATTTCATCCTTTTTGAAGCCCTTGAAGTTTATTGGGCAATGTGCCTTACCTTAAGATTCATGCAAGTGACCGACATGCCGAGCACACTTTTCAGGTCTTGGGGCACTATTCTCGTAGCCTCAGTGCACATGAGTTACAACTTGACTTTCTAGCACTTGAAAAGTCTTTTTATATGGCTAGAAACCTCTCAAGACTTGAGCATAAATGAATTATTTATTAGGAATTAATTATTTGCTTCATGAGAGTGAACCATAAGAGTCCCAATTAGATTAGGACTCTAATTCACTATGTGCTACCAACATTCTTTGAAAACCCATAAGGTCACACACTTAAAGTATGAAATAATTATTAAAGTGTTTGATATTTGAATGATATGAGATATCATTGAAAGGAGAAGAAATAAAGAAGAAAAAGAGAAATTATGCTTTGAGCCTAATTGACCTAATTTTAGTATTTTAAGTGTTAAAAAAGGACGTAAACCTTAGATCAAACTTATGCTAATTTGAATTATGGCCTAGAAATTCCTCAAAAGGAAGCCTAAAAAGGGCCTTAAAGTTCTCTTTACATAGACTTTCTTATTGTATCATACACTATAGGAAAAAAGGAGCCCAATTTATAGGCCTCTTAATTAAGATTTAGGTCATATTTTAAGGGTTAAATTTGACCTAAAGTGGGTTATTTTAGTTTAAATAGCCTATATAAAATCAATAAATACAATCAACCACTAAGCATATAGAAAATTTGCCTACGCTCCTTATGAATTTTTAGATTCTCTTCTTTTTCTCCTCCCTTCTGAACATCTTACTAGCATATAGATATTTATTTTTTCTTTATTTCAATTCTTGTGTGGATACCTTAGAGGTGTTCTTAGTGAGGTTCACTATGGTTTGCTATAATTGCATTAAAAAATTTTTATTATGGTTGATTTAGACATAAAATATAATCATATGGTTTAACGATTTAGTTGTGGTTCTTGATTTTAATTTTGTGATCAAATCTCATTAATATAATTAAAATTGATTTATTATGGTATTAAAATAACATATCTTGATTTTTAATTGGATTAAATTTGTTTTAGGTAAAAAAATTTTCTTCTATGTGCATAGGTGGTTTTTACACATAAAAGAATATACCTTGTTCCTATTTTCATGAATTATGATTTAATTGCCATTTTGTGGTTTAATTTAATGTCTGATGGATTAACATATAGATTTTAATTCTAGTCTTATGTTGCATGAAAATTAAATTAATGAATTTGGTAAAATAAGTGAAACATGAATTCGAATTTTTCGAGAGGTTAAAAATCGAAAATGCATAATTATTCTGGCATTTGTTTTATTTGTTTTTTGAAAATTCTAGAACTAATTTTTCATGAATATGAGATACTTATGATGTTAAGTAAATGTTCTTGAGTGGTAAAAATTGTGTTCACATGAATTAGATTCATAAACTTGCTTAAGTGTTATGATTGTGCAAAATTTTGCATCGTGTAATGGTAATTTTGTGTGTTCATTTTGCCATGGGTTCAACAACTCAATATGTTATTTTAATTTATAAAAACATTATTACAGGTCTAAAAAGGTACCAATAGCTGCTATAATTAATCTAAACTCATGTTTAGGCTATTTTCAAGGTACTAATTGGAAATAGTTTTATGATTCACTTACAATTTGAAACCTAGTGAACTATTACTTAAAGATTTTTAATTAAAATTAAAATTCAATTTCATTATATTTTTATTTTCTAGAAATTTATGATAATTATCATCTAAAATTTAATTAAATTAAATCAAAAGTTGATAAATTAAATTAAATTAAATTAAATTATGATAAAATGATTTTTGTCATGTAAATTTGCATTGTACATGGAATGTGATTCCTATTAGATTTAAGATTCTAATCCTATTTTAATTTGAATTTGTAACTAGATTAGGATATCAAATTAAAGATAAGGATTAGGTTTTATTTTGATTTATTATGGATAATTGTTATCTAAATGGATTAGGATAAGTGAAAAAGGCTATTTAGATTTTACTTATAATTTAGAATTTGATTCTAAAGACATGCTAGCAATATTTAATTTGATTTAGAATTCTAATATGATTAGAACTCTTACAAAGGGGTTGATGTAATTTAATAATTTAATGAGATTAAATAATTAACTTACATGTTTAATTTGATTAAAAGTCCATATTACAAGCATCTACAAATTGAAATGATCAAGATGTATGAACCAAACTTGTTTTATAAGAGTTATAATGCTAGTAATCAATTATAATCAAAATTTCAAAGTTTTAATATATGTGATGTATTAGAAATGCATATTATGTGTGTGTGATTGGCATGATGACTAGTTATGGACTATGACCAATGAGATTGATCAAGAATTGCATGGGTTTTTTTCTTTAGTAAATTAGGCCTATATGTTCTAGCTTTTTTCTCTCGTTTCTATTGTATTTCTCTTCTCATCTAACTCTCATAACATGTAACGTGAGGTCTTCTTAATAATTTTATTATGTAATTAGATTACATAGGGTTAGAATAAGATGAAGATATACATGGAACAAATGCAAATAAAAGGTTACTAAGAAGGATCAAATGAAGAAGTAGTTAGAAATTTTTTAATTATTTATTTATTATATTTGTAATTTATGCATACTACCAAAGGTTTGGTCTAAATTGATTTCTTTAGGCTAGAAAAATCAATGTAGTAGAAGTGCATAGCTAGATCATATATTTAATGAGATTAAATATGGATGTATCATTTAATGAGATTAATATGCATAAACATGCCAAAGCATACAAATTCCCTCTGCATAAGCATACCAAAGTATGCAAGCAACAATGAGACTTAAAAGGAAGAAAACCCTTAATTAATACTAAGACTTGGAAGTTTTCTATTAATATGGTTATAACTAGAGTTCATATTATTATTGGGTTATTGAGCAAACTCAAGCTCATGATACTTTGAATATGTTACAAACTATATTAATGGTCCATCTTAGATAGTCTATTAGTTTATTGAGCAAACTCAAGGCTGATAGGTCTAGAGGTAGATTAGGGAAATGTGTATGAGATACACATACACCAAGAGTTGGTGATCCGATTATCAATAGTTGCATGAAAATACAATTGGTATGAGATGCCTACCATTTCTTTTATAGGTTTTGCTTGTTTGGCAAACTGAAGGTTTGACCTTAATAAAAAAATAGGTAATGTCTCACTTAGAAAACAATCGAATTTTCTCAAATCAATGGTGAGGGCTATTAGTTCACGATAAAATAATGGGAGAACATTTGTATTTTGTGAAAGACTTTATAAAATGCATTCATGTATGTCATCATATACTAACATGTTCTCAATCTATACATGCCAATTGTTTTACTATATCTTAAGTGCATTTAACCTTAATTTACACATAATTCTTAATGCCAATATTGACTAAAATGACTTTAAAATCTGAAAATAGTTCTTAGAATTGAGTAAATAAATGTGTGTTGGACACAAATTCCACCTCTTTCAATTAATGAATATTCTTGCTGAGAGTGGGAAGTTTTTTAAAAGCATATAGAGATAGTAATATAATTGCCTTTGTGTCCCTAAACTTTAGAAAAGCATAGGCATATGATACTCATATCATTAAATAACATCCTATGAAATAAAAGATATGTGATATCTAAGACATAATTTCATTTAAAGATAATAGAGGACAATTCAAGATTTAAAAGTGTTGGGCTTTAATTTTATGATTTTATGATATATTTAAATTAATAATTAATTATATAATATTAAAACATGGTAAATCTGTTCAAGACTTTTTTGAAATAGGAAAAAATTATAGTCTAATTAGTTGAAAGCCTATAGAAGCAAAAGAGTCTAGTTCCAAAAGTAAGAACTTTAAGGCTTACTTTGTCTCTTGAATGAAGAAGCATAGGATGCTTGAACTTTAAGTATTAGTATTATTGAGATTAATACAGGTACTACTTTCACACAAAAAGTATTAGATACTAATTTTGTGGACTAAAGAGCAGTAAAAAGCTTAACAACATTGATATAGACCTATAAGTGGTGAATGAAGCAAGAGTTAATACATTAACTATAAGAACATATCATTTGTATTTGCCTTAGGCACTTGTATTAGAACTCAATAATTGTTATTATATACCTTCTATGAATAAGAATGTTATTTCTTTATCTTGTTTTGTTGAATAATATTTTGATGTTTTCATTAAAAAAAATTAAGGGTTGCTCAGTTTATAAGAATCTTGTTTTATATTGTTCTGCCTCAAGTATTAATAGAAGCTATATTCTTGATAATGAAAAGGAGATCTACAACATTAATACAAAAAAAACTAAAGACTTATAACTTGAAACCATATTTCTTGTGGCATTGTCAACTTAGCCATATAAATGAGAAAAGCATTACTAAGTTGCATAAGTTTGGTGACTTAGGCTTATTTAATTACGAATCAATTGAAACATGCGAATCTTGTTTATTAGGGAAAAGGTGAATATGCTAGTGGTCTTTTGGACCTAATACATTGAAATATATATGGCCTAATGACTACACATATAAGAGGTGGGTTTCTTTACTTCATTACATTTATTAATGATTATTCTTGATATGGGTAGATTTACTTGATGAAGTATAACTGTGTAGCCTTTGAAACATTCAAAGAATTTAGAAGTGAAGTTGAGAAATAATTTCATAGATGTATTAAAACACTTTGACCAAATCAACCTAGAGAATACATAAAAGCTATCTAAAAGATAAAGGGATATTATCTCAATGGATTTCTCCACATACTCCACAACTTAATGGTGTATTTGAAATGAGAAATTGAACCCTATTAGACATGGTTTTATCCATGATAAGTTTTGCAACTCTACCCAAGTGATATTAAGGTAATATGTTAGAAATTATTATTTACATTATAAACATAGTTCTATCAAAGTTAGTTAATGTTACACCATAGGACATATGGTGCAGTAAGAAACCAATTCTTTCACACTTAAAAGTATGGGGTTTCCCTACTTATGTGAAAAGAATTATGTCAGAGAAGGTTAATGTTAAATCTAATAAGTGCTTATTTGTATGTTATTTAAAGGAGTCTCTTGGATACTAATTCTACAACTTTTAAAGCTTGTTATCTTCCTAAAGAAAGATTTTCTCTTAAAGGAAGATAGTAGAAGTAGAATTAAACTTGATGAATTTCGAGACCCATAAATAGAGGGAAATCGATAAACTGATCTCAGGCCTATTTGTGACACTAGTTACCCATTCCGTACACAAGGCTCGAATAATGACCAACAAGCCTACTGATATTTGAACTACTTTATATGGAAAACAGTTTTAAAACAAAGTTTTCTTTTGTTAAAATATTTGCTTCATGTTTAAGTTGTAAAATGGTAAATAATCAAAAACACATTTCATGAGGAATAATAATGGGGTCATCGTGTTGAAAATCTAATAGCATAATGGTTATACCAGCACATATTCCCAAATATTAACTTATAAAAAACACTTCTATAATACCATTCAACTCATCTCCCCTTAAATAGGCTCCATTTGACTCTCTATCAATAACATAAGGCAACACTCTTAAGCATGCATTAGAATTTAAATAATACAAATCATGTAAGCATTTGGAAGCTTTTAAAAAAAAGTTTAAATTATCTATTAATAAGATTTTATAGAACAAACTTATAAAAATTACATATTAGGCCCAATCCTATTTTTTACAATAGTGCTATCTAACTATATATATCATAAAAATTCCACAAAAAGAGATTCAAAAATACCCAAAAGGGATAGCTTCTCAATTTTCTGTGGTTTTAAGGCTTCAACTCTAATATGTTGCCTTTTTACCTATGCATAGAAAACAACACGATGCGCTACGCTTTCGATTAGTGGTGTATTCACCTTAAAGTATAATTGTGCCATACACATGCAATATTATCCATACATATGAACATTTTATCAAATTTATAGCAAGATTAAAAAGTGTAAGCAATTTTACCAATGTAATAAGAATATATCTCAAAATGCACACATATCAACATGGTTATACTAATGAATTTCATAACATTATATATTTTAGCCACAATTGACTTTTCATTGACAACAATATTAATTAATAACATTTGACCACACAAATATGGCATTTCAATAATAGAATCATCACAAAATTTCAATTTAATATTATCCCCAAAGTTAATTAGTATTATAGTTTAACACATGCCCATACCTAAGAGACCATTATCAATAAATTAGATAGCAGGACATGAACTAAAGCAACATTGATCTACAGGTTATACACAAAACTTGAAGGTTATTAATCAAGATTTAAAATCCAAGAAATAGGACTCATAGTCTAAAACTCGAACCTAAATATCATATACAAATCCAAAGCCTATAACATAGAACTTGAAGTCCAAAATCACATCTCGAAGTTAAAGATTACCCGTAGGCTAAAATTACATTAGTAGTTACCATAGCAGCCGTTATTGCTCCCTAGTTAACAAGTCTACCTATCAAATATAGGTTATCTAATCAATGGGGAATTATTGAACTCATTAATTCAACTATTTTTAATTGTATCATCTTAGTCGATTTATTATCTCTTTAAGTAAAAGAACACATTTATGTTCAATATCTTATCATATTTTGGCCTTTAGCCTCATTATCATGCTCATTATGCTTGAACATAAATGGCATCAATAGTTCATAAAGCACAATTGACACATGCTTATAGCAAAATTTTGGGCTCATTACCTCTTAGCATACATGAATCATAAACCTCATTTCAACCATCAAAGCTTATCACTCTCTTAGTCAAACCCAAAATATCAATATGCCTATAATTTGTAATTATCAATATTCCCATAACCAAAATATACCTCAACTCAATATATAAAATATAATTCAAAGTTAACTCATATCAACCTAAACATATCCTAATAATCTTAACATCTATTAAACTTACAATAAACTTATAAAATAACACACTCATAGTTAAACTCATATATACATCAAGAGACCAATTTCGGCTCCCACTTCATACATACTCTTATAATCAAATTTCATATTATCATCTAATTCACTTTTAACAAAATTCTATCCATAACATATGCATATTAATGAAATCAAGTGCAACATGCATTTTTTATATCCCATAAGCCATATACATACATAGCATCCATATGAGGCATTTAGCCTCCACATGCATGCACCATTACATATCCATTTCACTCACAAATCATGCTTATAATCACACATACATATCATCCCATTTAAGCATTCAATATTACACATATTTTATTACATAGCATCTATGATCACATAAAGCATAATCACACATTAACATGCTCAAACAACATTTAAATCATATATTAAGTGAACACACATACCAAAATCGATCATAATACAATTAGAGACTCATTTAGACCTTTTCATTTCCTTTAGATGCTCGAGTTGTGTTTTTCTCTATGAATACAAAAAGATTGAACTTAGAAAATTCACAATAAAGAATATATACATTTAAAAACCAAAATGAGCTTAGAAAAACTCTTTGACACTAGTAGAGTCTATGAAAAAAGCCAGTTTGCAAAAACTCTTACCCGATTAATGAAAAATCACAAAATCTCTTAGTTTCTTTTGAATCTTAAGCCACAAACACTATCTAAAGGTCATAGAGTTCTAATGGCTTGAATCATGAATTGGGGTAGTGATTTGAGGGAAAAAGAAGAAAAGAAGGTGGAGAAGGAATAGGGAATGGGGAATGGCATCGGCCACAAAGAGAAGAAGGAGGAAGAGAAAATGACATTATTAGGCATTTGACCAAAAAATGAAATGTTTGACTTATATATTTATGCCAATTTTAGTTAAATTAATTCTTTTTTCCTTTCTTCTATTATTTCCCCTTTTTTCCTATCATCTAATATCCTCAAAGTAATTCCTAAAAATCATGTAAATTTATATTACATAGATCTCTAAAATTTTAGGCTCGAAAAATGAGGAAATCTATAAAATCTAACTTATAAACTTAGCCTAATTTTTGGTAACAATAATTCTTATTGTTTAAAAATTCCAATTCTAGTGCCATTAGACAATTTGGAATTTTTAAATATCAAGTTATATCAATCTTGGAATTTTTTAGAGCAAAAATTAAATATTTTATAGTTCAATTGAAAATATGTCACTATTTGCGTGACACTACCGTAAAATCTTCTTTTGCATTTTTAAACATCCAAATGACTTTGGATTGGCTTTTAACTTTGCCCAAAATTATATTATGATTAACACTTCCCACTAGTCTAATTAGAGTGATATGGATTTTAAGAAACACAATTCATCCTCAGAAGTACTATTCATAAAAGTCGAGATTTTCTAGACATTGCATTACTTCTACTATTAAAACAAATGTCATACTCAACATTACCTGGATTAAAGAGATGCAGATACTACTCTTTCATTTGTGCTTCACTTTCCTAACTTGTTTCTTCCATGCCGTGATGCTGCCATAGAACCTTCAACAATGGTATAGTTTTATTCTATAACTCCTTAACCTTGTTGGCCAAGATACTCTCTGCCTCTTCTTTATATGACAAGTCTACACATATGTCCACTTCTTAAGTTGACAACACATGTTGGATATGATCTATATCTTCTCAGCATAAACACATGGAATACATCATGAATCTATTGTAATTAAATGGGTGAATCTACTCAATAAGTTAAAGGTCCCACATGTTCTGTTATCTAGTATACCCCAATGAACCGTGGACTTAACTTATCCTTCTTTCCAAATCTCAACACCTTTTTCCAAGGAGATACCTTTAGAAAAACTATCACCCACTTCATACTAAATATCCCTTCTCTTTAAATTTACATAAGACTTATGTCTACCTAAAGTAGCCTTAAGCCTCTCTCTGATGATTTTAACTTTCTTTTTTGTATCCTTAATCAAATATGGCCCTATGATCTTGCTTTCATTAAGCTCACTCTAATGTAATAGTGTTCTGCATCTTCTCCAATACAAGGATTCATATAGAGCCATGCCTAAACTTGTAAGGTGACCGTTATTGTAGGCAAATTCTACTAATGGCAAATAACGATCCCAACTGCCTTTAAAATCAATCGCCTAACATCTCAATTATCCTTTATGATTTGAATGACTTTCTTTAATTGACCATCCATTTTAAGAAGAAAAGTTATGCTAAAACTCAATCTAGTCCCCAAAGCATTATGGAGTTTCATAAAGAATCTTGAAGTAAACTTGGGTTCCCTATTATAGTTAAAAGAAAATGGCGCCCTATGCGACCAAACTATCTCACATATATAAAGCTCTACCAACTTTTTTAAAGAGAAGTCCTTCCTCACTAGAATGAAATGGGTTAACTTGGCCAATTTATTAACCACAACCTATATAAAGTCACACTTGCTATTTGTCATTAGTAGCCTAACTACAAAATCTTTAATGACCAAGTCCTATTTCTATTTTGGTATTGCTATAGGATGAAACAACTTAAATGGAACTTGATTTTTAGCCTTAACTTGCTAACATGTAAGGTATCTAGTCACAAAATATGCTAAATCTCTTTTTATGCACGGCCACCAATAGACTATCTTTAAGTTTTGGTATATCTTGGTACTACTAGGATATATAGCATATAGAGCATTATAGGCTTCTTACAACATTTGTTGTTTGGCACACATAGTCAATTATGATAATACAGATAACCATCATCCTTAATTTGATACTTAGTCAGCTTCCCATTTTGAATTATACTTAAAACATTTTATAATCTATGATCAACCTTTTGAGCATCCATAACTAGTTGTAACAAACTGGGCTTAACCTAAAGCTCTACTAATAAACCCCCATCTCTAAGCATATTTAAACTAGCATTCATCACCATTAAGGCTAATATAAGCTTTCTACTTAATGCATCTACCACAACATTGGCCTTCCCTAGATGATAGTCAATAAGGCAATCATAGTCCTTTATTAACTCCATCCATCTCCTCTATCTTAAATTCATCTTTGTCTAAGTGGGAAGATATTATAGACTCTTATGTTTAGTGTAGATATAACATCTCTCCCCATATAGATAATACCTCCAAATCTTGAGAGCAAATATAATTGCTACCAATTCTAAATCATGAGTAAGGTAGTTTTTCTCATTAGGTTTCAACTATCTTAAAGCATAAGCAACTACCTTGCCCTCTTATATGAGTACACACCTTAACACATCCAAGGAAGCACCATTGTAGATCACAAATTCTTTCCCTAAAATTAGCTAAACTAATATAAAAGCCTGTATCAATATACTTTTGAGCTTATTAAACCTCTCCTAGCACTTGTTTCCCATATAAATTTAGCATTCCTTAATAGAAGACATGTCATAGGAGCTATAATCGGAGAAAACCCCTTGGCTAACCTCATCTAATAGCCTACCAAACCGAAGAAACTTCTAATCTCTATAGTATTCCTAGGTGGTTTCCATTCCATTACAACCTTAATTTTGCTAGGATCCACTCTTATGCCTTGTATTGATGTTATGTGTCCCAAAAATGACACTTCTTCTAGCCAAAATTCACATTTACTGTCTTTGACATAGAGCTTCTCATCTCTTAACATCTGCAAGATAGTCCTCAAATGCTTATTGTGATTATCTTAGTTCTTGGAATACGCTAAAATGTCATCGATGAAGACTACTACAAAATAATCCAAAAATAGCCTAAAAATCTGATTCATGAGATCAATGAATGTCGCCGTTATATTATTTAAATGAAACGGCATCTCCAAGAACTCATAATGACTGTATCTTTTTTTGAAGTTCATCTTATGCACATCCACCTCTTTAACCCTTTACTGATATTATGTAGATGTAATATCAATCATGGAGAAGACACTTGCCCTTTTGAGCTTGTCAAATAAGTCATTGATCCATGGTAGAGATTACCTATTCTTAATGATAACCTTGTTTTGCTATCTATAATTAAAGAATCATCCTTTTTCTTAACAAATTGAATCAGAGCTCCTTATGGTTAAACACTCAGTCGAATAAAGCCCTTATCCACAAGCTTTTGCAATTACACTTTTAATTCTTTCAACTTCAAAGGAGCTATCCTATATAAAGCTATAGAAACTAGTGTTGTACTAGGTAACACATCAATACTAAACTCCAACTCTAATTTTGGTGGTAAACTAGGCAACTCTTCTAAAAAGACATCCTCAAACTCTAAAATAACTAGCGTCTTACTTACCTTTAATCCCACTATTCTTGTGTCCACCACATAAGCTAGATACAATTGATAGCCTTTCCTTAACAACCTTTTTGCCACAACAGCTGATATTACATTAGACATATAGTCCAATCTCTCACCCATAATTGTTATTACTAACCCATCATTAGCTTAGAGCATAATTCACTTTTTTGTATACTCCACAACTACATGATACTTGGACAACCAATCCATAACAAAGATAAGATCAAATTCATAGAATGGTAACTTAATGAGGTCAGTAGAAAGAGAATGCTCTTGTACTGACAAAAGATAATCTTTATATAGTTTTCACAACTACATGCTATTCTAATGGGTTACTAACTATAATGTCAATATCAATGCCTTATAACACTAACCCCTGATCTAAAGCTCATGCAGTGTAGATATATGAGTATGTAAACCCCAAGTCTATAAGTGCTAAAAATGGTAAATCAAAAAGTTAGAAAGTACATGCCATAACATCTAGAGCCTTTATATGTTCTCTGGTATGGATGGCATATTACCTGGCTGAAGCTCTACTCTCTGACTAGCCCCAACTATGTCTTCGGTGTCTTTCTCATCTTTATTCAAAAAATAATTTGAAGCTTTCACTAGATAATCTCTTTGGAAATTATCTCTAGAGCCACAACCCTTGAAAACTCCTTTCATAGTCCTCCAGTATGTATTTTTATGTCTCTTATGGCAGGTCTCACACTAAGGTGGAAAATTATTGCTAGCCATAGATGTAGAGGCATCAGATGCCTAAATCCTCTCTCTGGACTGTGCTCTAGATCTATAGCCTAATCTCTGTAGTTAAACTTGTTTTTGACTTAGTGATTGCTTTGACTATTCTCTTTTTTATCTTTTTTCAAATACAGACACTAAACTGCCCTGAACTTGCCTAAAGTACCTCTTCCTCTAGTAACCATCTCTCTTCTCTTACAACTTGTGAAATAATTCTTCTAAATGGCATGTAATTAACCATGCAAAAAAATCTCAAAACTTCATAAAAAGAATCTAGAGCATAATATCAAGATTTAACCACATCTCAAATCTCTTGCATAGCAATAACCCCTCAGGCATATCTACTAAGTCTAGCAAACTCCTTCTTGTACTCAAATATTATTCTATTTCACTACTTCAAATTAATAAATTCTTGCCTCTTCAGGTCTATTTGGTACTCTATAATATACTTCTTGAATTCTTTAAGAAAGAATTCCTATGTGAAGTCTTATGGAGCCTTGTGTTTAATAATCATTTCCCAACATTTTAAAGCCTCTTCTAGTAGCATAGAGGTGGCATAGTTTATATACTCCTTTAGAGCACATCTTAGCTATTGCATAATCTATAGGGTCTTATCTAACCAATACTAAACTCTACTAGATCCCTCTTGTTCATCTCTCTTAAAGAATTTAACCCCATTCTTAATTATCCTTTCTAAATAGCTCTTGTGTATCGAGTGATATTCTAGCTGAGCTGGTAGAGGTACTATTGGATGAATAATAACAACAACATTAAGAGATGTAACAACAGCAATAACAGATGCTTACTTAACATACTCTATCATATGCTCAGACCAAATAGGCTAACACTATGGTCTTTTTACTATTTGCCTAGCATCACTGGATATTAAAAGACTCTACCTAGGTAGCTCCTTATGCCATAGTAGTTAGAGCATGGCTCTTAACCTTTTTGGTTATCTTGAGGTGTACTCCTACTTTTCAAAGATCTATAGGAAAAAGAAACAGATTATAAGCCATGATATGTATAATTTAGAGATGTTTACTTTTTTAACGCCTATAGCACTTTTATGTATCCTATAATAATAGAGGAATGCCTAAACCAATAGCTTTGATAACACTAAATGCGACACCTATTATCAGTCTTGTACATTGAACCTGAATAATAAGCATCAAGCCTACCAATATCTAAACTACTTTATAAGAAAAACCTTTTTAATCAAAATTTTTCTTTAGTTAAAATATTTCTTTCTTATTAAAGTTGTAAAAATGGTGAATAATTAGAAACACATTTCATGAGGCATACTAATAGGGTCATTGTGTCAAAAATTCGGTAATATAATGGTTGTATTATGACACTTTCCCAAATAGTAACTTTTAAGAAACACTTAACATCATTCTACTCATCTCCACTCCAACTAGGTCCTATTGACCCTCATTCATCAATATAAGGCAACACCCTTAAGCATACATCATAACAAAAATCATATAAGTCATGCAAGCATTGAGAAGCTTTTAAAAGAAAATGTAAATCATCTGTTAATAAAACTTTCTAGAACAAAATTATAAAAATAATAGATTAGGCTATATCCTTTATTTTCACAAGAGTGCTATCTAACTATATACATCACAAAAATTACATAAAAAAAGAGATATAAAAATGCCCCAAAAATCTCTTATGGTTTTAAGGCTTTAACTCTAATATACTGCCTTGTTACTTATGCACTACAAACAACACGATGAGCTAAGCTTTCCCTTGGTGGTGTATTCACCTTAATGTTTGATTGTGGCATACACATGTAATATTATCCATGCATATGAACAGTTTTCCATATATATATATATATCAAGAATAAAATGTGTAAGCAATTTTACCAATATAATTTGAATATATCTCAAAATGTACACATATCAACATGGTAATACTAATAAAATTCACAACATCACATATTTTAGCCATAATTGACTTTTTATGAACAACCATATTAATTAACAATATTAGGCCACATAAATAAGCCAATTCACTAATAGAATCATCACAAATCTCAATTTAATATTATCACCAATTTTAATTTGTATTACAACTTAACATCCCCATACCTAAGAGATTATTATCCATACATTGGATAGGGGGACATGGCTCAAAGCCATGTTGATCTATAGATCATACAAGAAACCTAAATGTTATCATTCAAGACTTAAAATCCAAGGCACAGGACCTGTAGTTTAAAACCCAGACCTAAATATCATATACAAACCCAAAGCCTATGACATAGGACCCATATTCCAAAATCATACCTCGAGGTCAAAGATTGCTCACATGCTAAAATTGTAACAACCGTATGTCTAAGTTTTATGAACAGTACCTTTTGGGCACAAATGATGTTCCTTACAGTGTGGGGCATCATCACGAGGCAAGAAAGGGGTGTATTGGTAATAAAACTTTGACGAGCCTAAAAATGTGTAAAATGAATGAATTCAAAATTTAATAGAACCAATAAATCATTTTGGGTCAAGAACTAGTGTATGAGGAGATAAAATGAGTTTGTGCCGGGACAGCCCTAGGATACACTTGAACAGACCAAAAAATACCATACCCTAAGCCTCAAAAATTCAAATGAACACGATGGAGAAGGAATTTTAATTTTTTGAGGTCATTTGGTATTTTTTTTGAATATTTTATTCTAGTAAGTGAATAGTGTCAAAAAGTCAACAGTGGAATTTTGACTTAGTAACACTAGTCATGGATTTTTAAAACTAAAATGAGTATTTTTGGAGGCCCAAAGAATT
This sequence comes from Hura crepitans, assembly GCA_948208565.1. Classification (NCBI taxonomy): domain Eukaryota; kingdom Viridiplantae; phylum Streptophyta; class Magnoliopsida; order Malpighiales; family Euphorbiaceae; genus Hura; species Hura crepitans. Next base: position 10,292 of record CANXYI010338492.1, on the reverse strand, counting down.
TTTTTGTGAATTTTTGAAGTTTAAAAAAAAACTGGGATAAAACGTGTTGTTGGATCATCACATGACTTGAATGGGGCCACTCACTTACCTCTATATAAAAACCCACACATGTGAAAGGGCCACATATGTGAACCTATCATCTTCCTCCTTATGTCCCCTAAAAACTCGACACCATTTTCTCTCTCCTTTATTCCTTTTTTTCTTTCTTTTCTCTCTCTTCTCACCCCTAATTCTCATATCCCACATAGGGCTCTTAATCTCCATAGTCTCTTAAAAGCCAATTCCTCTAACAAAAAGTGAAATAAGAGGCTAAAAAGAGAGGAATTTCATATTGGTGAATAGTGTCAAAATCTTGTGTAAATGTTTTTCTTTTAATTTTTATTTTTGTTTTAGATAGGTTAGGGTACTCTAGGAATAACCGTGGTTTTAGATTTCCATTTAGAGATGTATAGAATGTTTGGGAATTTTTCTAAGCTAGGATTATTTATGTTTAGGTCTAAGGAACCATTAAAGGGGAATAAGGTTTGAAGCCTCCAAGTGGTGGAGAAAAAGGGTGTTTTCACACCCTAGGTATATGGAATAGATTTAAATTGAGTATATCATATGTGTTGCTATGAAAATATGCATGTTTAGTGCATGTAAATGCATGTTTATGGTGTTAGGCATAATACTAAGGTAGAGTAATGATATAGTGATGGTAATGAGGTCAAAATAATAGGTTATTTATGAAAATTTAGGAAAGAATTTAGGTTTATTTGTATGTGCATAGCATGGCTGAATGGTATGTAGGTATGGCATGGCATGGATAGTAATGCATATGGCTTGTAGGAATGATATTTAGAATATAAATGTGGTGTATTAAACATACTTGGAAAATAGGCAATAGCATTGACATGTATGGTATAGAAAGTAGGCAAATAATGGCTTACTTGGACATGTAATGTGTACCTAATTAATGACTAACAAAATGATGTTCATAGGTGTGCCATTTGTGGCATGGTTGTGAGATATGGTTCGTGTGATATTATATGAAAGATTGATGGATGAACCATAGAGATTAGATTGGTATATTGGGTATTAGGAAAGACACAAAATTTAGAATTGACCAAAGGAATAGCAACGTGCTTATAAACTTACCATATCAATAGTGATTTTTGTGATGATAGATAAAATATGACATTTTGTGTGTATTGTTGCATATAATATGATCTAATGGCATAGTGAACATAAGATCTAGTAATAGTGATCGTAAATGCCTTAATTTGGTAAGGAATATTGATTAGGCCCATCAGTTAGACACCCACAGGATGGGTTGACCGGTCAACTAGGGAATTAGCAGTTACTAGGTAGTCTAGTCCTCTTGGTGCCATTGTTGTCTATTAGATGTGGCAAGTGTAGCTGCCAAGGTTCTAAGATGAACCCTACACACTCAGGTATTAGGAGGTCCACTTAGGCTGATCCCTACTACCCATTTAATGTCTGTGGATATTAGAAAGTCCTATAGGGTTGATCCCTGCTATCCATATGTGATTCCTTAGAGATATGACCTGGGGTATTAGGAGGTCCCATAAGGCTAATCCCTACTATCCCACTTGTAGATATTGGGAGGTCTACGGATTGGTCTTTACTATCTGCCAATCTGATATTGGGAGGTCTATGGACTAATCCCCTACTATCAAGTGAGGTAGGTACAGTTACTAAGGTCCAAAATGTGGGCTATTACACAGTATGGATCTTGCTATTTGGTTTCTTAAAATGTCATCTGTCTATTATGAGCCTAAACTATGCTGAACTTAATCATGAACTAAGTATATGGAATTGACTTGATAAAAGAACTGAAAGTAACTAAATAGGGTAATTGGCATCTAGTATGATATATTGCATGACCATATGGAATGATGTATCTATGCATGTATATACCTGACATATATATGTGCCTACATGTGTGACATACTTTATTTTATTGACTCCACAACTATGTTTATACTTAGCGTATTGGTGTTCTGATGTATAGGCTATGGACTTATTAGCTATTAAGCTTCAGTAGGAGCTAGTGTAGCTATTTGGGTACATATTTGTTACTCTTTTGGTTTCATAGATAGTCACTTATTTATAGTAGGGTTAGAGTGTGTAGTACATGAAACGTATAAGATTGAGATAGTTAACTGAATGGCTGTATGAATCTAGTTTCAATATATATATATATATACATGTTCATGATTGTCTGTATGGCTATATTGATGACTGACATTTGTTTTTGGGGGACCATAAGCATCTAGGGGTGGAGTGGTGAATGAAAACTATTTTAGAAGTGTTTTTCATGCAGAAAATTTTTTGATTTTCACTCAGGTAGTCATTATGCTGCCCGATTTTTTGTATGTAGTAAATAGACATAATCTGGTGTTTTAACAGACTAAAATAGGCAGTATTAAGAGATTATTCATAAAGAAACACTAAAAGGTTAAGTTATATCAAAGTTGTTCAAAGTCAAATAAGTGTTAAACAAGGATGGGTGGCCTCATAGGAAGTAGCACTCTTTACCTATTTCCTTTATGAATGGGCAGGGGGTGTTACAAAAATTACATCAGTAGATACCCTAGCAATTACTATCACTCTTTAGTTGACTAGTCAACCTATCCAATCTAGGTTGTCTAATCATATGAGGCATTATTAAACTCATTAATTCCACTATTTTGAGTTAACATCATCTTAGCTATATTATTATCTCTTTTAATAAAAGAATACATTTTTGTTCAATATCTTATCATATTTTGGTCTTTAGCCTTATTATCATACTCATTATTCTTGAACATAAATAACATCAATAGTTTATAAAGCATAATTGACATATGCTCATAGCAAAATTTTGGCTTATTACCTCTACAGGATATATAAATCATAAACCTCATTTCAACCATTAAAGTTTATCACTCCCTTAGCCAAACCAAAAATATCAATATGCCTATAATTTAAAATTATCAGCATTCCACTACACACAATATACCTCAACTCAACATATAAAATATAATTCAAAGTTAACTCATATCAACCTAAACATATCCTAATAATGTTAACATCCATTAAACTTATAATAAACTTATGAACCAACACACTTACAACTAAACTAATATATACATCAAGAGACCAATTTTGGCCCCCATATTATACATAATCTTATAATCAAATTTCACATTATCATCCAAATCATTTTTAACACAATTCCATCCATAATAGATGCATATTAATAAAATCAAGTAAAACATGCATTTTCTATATCTCATAAGCCATATACATACATATCAACCACATGATGCATTCGGCCTCCATATGCACATGCTATTACTCATCCATTTCACTATCATATCATGCTTATAATCACATATACATATCATCCTTTGTAATCATTCAACATTACCCATATTTATTATATAGCATTTATGATCACATAAAGCATAATGACACATTAAATGCTCAAACAACATTTAAATCACATATTAAGGTGAACAAACATAACAAAATAGGTTGTAATGCAATTTTGAGACTTGTTTAGACCTTCTACTTTCCCTTAGATGCTCATGTTGTGCTTTCATCTATAAATACAAATAAGCTTAACTTAGAAATTTGAAATAAATTATATATACATCTAAATATCAAAATGATCCTAGAAACACACCCTTAGGCATCTTTAAAGTCTAGGAAAAATGTTAGTTTGCAAAAACTCTTACGCGATCAAAATTTAATTACTATTCATTAAAATGGAAAAACCATAAAATATCTTAGTTTCCTTTGAATACCAAGCCACGAACACTATCTATAGGTCATAGAGGTTTACTGTAATAGCTTAGATTAGGAATTAGGATAGTGATTTGAGGGAAGAAGAAAAAGAAAGGGGATAGAGGAATAGGGAGTGGTATTAGCCATAAAGAAAAGGTAGAGGAAGAGAATATGACACTATTAGGCATTTAACCAAAAAATGAAATGTTTGGCTTATGTGCTAAATGCCAATTTTAATTAAATTAATTCTTTCTTCCTATTTCTTCTATTATTTTCCCCTTTTTCCCATCTTCTACTTTCCTCAAAATAATTCCCAAAATCATGTAAATTTATATTCCATAGACCTTTAAAATTTTACACTCAAAAAATGAGAATACTGATAAAATTTAACTTATAAACTTAACCTACTTTTCGATAAAAATACTTCACGATGTTTAAAAATTTTGATTACCATGCCATTGGACTAATTGGAATTTTTAAGTATCAAGTTGTATCAATCCTGGAATTTTTTAGAAAAAATTAAATATTTTACAATTTAACTAAAATTAGGTCACTATTTATGTAATACTATCATAAAATCTTCTTTTGCATTTTTAGCCATCAAAATGACTTTGGATTGGGTTCAAACTTTGTCAAAAAAATTATTTTATCATAAATACTTCCCGTTGGTTCAATTAGTGTGACTCAAGTTTCGAAAAACACTATTCAACAAGAAGTACTATTCATAAAAGTCGAGATTTTTGGGATGTTACATAATTACACATGGTAATGATGTAATAGTAGAGTTTGTTATAACACAAACACCTAGACATTCTACTAGAGTTCATAGTGAGCCTAAGAGATATATATTTCTCATAGATGAGCACATTAACATAACTATAATAGAAAAAGATAAGCGTATAAACTATGAGGAAGTTTTGAAGAGTTCAAAATTAGAATTATAGCTGATGGCTATACAATCCAAAATGGATTCCTTGTATAACAATTAAGTATGTACTTTGGCACCTAAAGTGGTAAAACCCATTAGGTGCAAATGGATCTTTAGGAAGAAGACTAACATAGAGGGTAAGGTAGTTACACATAAAGTAAGGTTGGTAGCAAAAAGTTATCGTTAAAGGCAAGGAATTAACTTTGATAAAACCTTTTTCACTATAGCCATGCTTAAATCCATTATAATTTTTCTATTTATTGCCACTCATTATAACAATGAGATTTGGCAAATGGATGTGAAGATAGCTCCCCTTAACAAAAATATGTCAGAGAAGGTGTATATGACACAACTTAGGAGTTTTATAGTCACCGATAGCAGTAAGTTATGCAAGCTTCAAAAATCCATTTATGGATTAAAGCAAGTATTTAAGAGCTAGAACATCTAATTTGATGAGATAATTAAAGAGTTTGGTTTCTTAAAAAGTCCAAATGAGCCATCAATTTAAAAAAAGGTTAGTGGGAAAGCAGTCATTTTCTTTGTGTTGTATGTTGATGACATATTGCTTATGGGAAATGATGTCTCAACCCTTCAATCATTCAAGTTGGCCATTGAGGAAGTTCTCTATAAAAGACCTTAGTGAAGCAACATATATATTAGGGATAAGGATCTATAGAGATAGATCTAAGAGGTTGATAGGTCTTTCACAATCTACTTAAATAGAGAAGATACTAAAAAGGTTTAGCATTGATTTCTTAAAGAGAGGGTTCATTCTTATGCTTCATGGGAAAATTCTTTCTAAGTCTATGTGTTTATAGACACAAGAGAAGAGGGAACACATAAGCAAGATCCTATATGTATCAACTATAGGATTAATCATTTATGCTATGTTATGCACTTAATCTAATATAGCTTTTGCTTTTAGTGTCATAAGTAGATTCCAATCCAATTATGGAGAGGAACATTTGGTGTCTATCAAGAACATCTTTATATACTTGAGATGGACTAAGGATCTATTCTTGGTATATGGAGAAGGGGATTTGTAAGTTAACGAGTTCACTTATGGGAGTTTCTAGTTTAATAAAGATTATTACATATCCCAATCAGGTTATGTGTTCTTATTTATAGGAAGTGCACCTAGTTAGAAGAGTTCTAAACAAGATATAACTATAGACTCAACTATCAAAGCAGAGTATATTACAACTTCTCATGCAGCTAAGGAAGTAGTATAAATCAAGAAGCTCATCATTGAAATAGGATTGGTCCCTTCTATTCTTAACCTAATACCTTTGTATTGTGACAACAATGGCACAAATAAAGGAACCACATTCTCATCAATGACCTAATCATGTTCTTAGGTGCTACCATCTAATTCAAGAGGTAATTGGTATGTAGGATGTAAAAATTGAGAGAGTCCCCACATATCAAAACACTGTTTATCCTCTAATTAAAGCGATAACTAAAAACAAGTTCGATCTCTATGTAAATAATATAGGTATTAGAGACATTAGCAATTGGATCTAGTGTATGTTGGAGATTTTTAGTAGTATGCCCTAGAGCATATGTGTAATAGGGATATATCATGTACATTTAAAAAATCATTTATAATAAAAGGCATTCTTATTACATAAATACTTATGATTGAATCATTTATCTGACATAGATCTTAAACTTTATAATAATATCCCTAGCATCATTTCACAATGTAGAGGAAATCATGAAGAGCTCATGATATAAGATTCCTATGGCATAGAAATGTGAAGTACCAAAACTATCCCTAGTCATATTATTAACAAAATGGAACATTGTTAATGTGGATAAACTAGCACATGTTATACACTTTAACTTGCTCAAGTAGTAGTTCTCACAAGCTATAAGCATGGTGATGCTAAGAATTAACATGTGGATGCTTGTTTAAGAAACAAGTTCATTAGAGAAACAAAAATAAGACCTTCACATGGATACCTAATCTATGTTAGTGAAATCATCTCATCATATCAATAGGTGTAAGTATCTTCTGACTTGAAATCATTAAGGTTATCTTAAGTATTAAAGGGTATACTTTAATTCCGATGCTTTTAGTTTGCCATGGTGTATACATAGCTTAGAGGTTAGGTATAGTATGAGATACTTGAAGGTAGTTCAGTGATCAATATAGGATTCACAAGCCTATATTATAATAGGGAGTTTATCTCACAAATCTAATATATCTTTATTCAAGGGATCTCTTATCAAAGTGAAATACAAATGCAAATGAGATTCACAAGGGCATTTTAGGAATAAAGATCTAAATATTAGAATTTACATGCTTAGGACTTGATTAGACATACTTAATTAAGCATTGAGGTAACACAAGTCTGTACTTAAATCTAAATGATATAAAGTATGATGAAAGTAGTAATTGCATGGTAATCATATTGTAAACACCTGTAATTTGGGCGTATAATGACAACTAGGGATAGGCTCACACAACAAGGTAAGGAATATAGAATCTTAGTTCATATAGACTAACCTAGTTCAAATCCACCCATGCATGATGCTATAAGGTCTATACCAATTAATAAAGACCCACCATAGAATGGTAGAGCCTATGGACTAAGGTCTGCTAGGAAAAGGCAAAGCCTATATCTATAAAAAGTTAAATAGACTGAACCTACAACAATTGAGCCCAAAGCCCAATATTCACTTAAACAAGCCAAATACCATGTCAGCATGGACTATAATAGACTTAGCCCAAAACTAGGCCTAAGGCCCATGAACCATAAGGTAAACCTAAAGATTAGGTCCACATAAACTTAAAACCTAAAGTTTGTACGGACTTACCAATAAAAAGCTTCCAAAAGCATGAACTTCCTATTTGAACTATATTTCCTAATCACACTAGGACTCTACCTCTTTTGGATAGCAGTGTGATGCCACCTACTAGATTCCCGAAGAAACCCAATAAGTAATGTACTTCTCACTAGTTCAACCATTTTGAAATTTCCCCCTTGCTCATTTGTTTAACTCTTACGTATACTACATTAGACAAATCTATTTGATTCCAAATTCCTTCAGGTTAATTCCAATAATCCACTTAATTTCATTTTATCATGTTTCAGCCATTACAGAAAGAATCTAACATAATTTGGTATTATTTAAAAACCTGACAGCATAATGGCTGCCCTAGTTACCATCCGAAAATTCATATCCACTTGTAAACACTTTAATATTATATATCACCTCTCCTAGATCCATTTGGTCCCCCAGCTATCATCCTATCAACATCATCTAGCACACAGCAATAATAAGCCACAGGCCATAATAAAAACATATAGAGCTTCAGGCTCACAAACATGCAATACAGAGCACATATACATAAAAGAAGCATCACAAGAATTATTATATAATAGCCCATTATATATAGATACTACCTTGTATCCCTTATATACATCACACCAATTTTTGCCACCTAAGTATAGAAAGTGTAAAGTCTACTCGTCATACATGATCTGCCTTCTCAATATTACCTATGAACTTTACTACACACTTTACGAGGCAACATCCTTAATCTTGGTATCTGTGCACCATAATAGGTGTGCTGAGCATAAAAATACTAAGTGGTGAATTCAATCATTGAAAACATGTCTAGTCATTAATTCATGCCATATACTTCTATTCTTGTCTCATATTGATATCCCAGTTCAATTAAAGAAACTAAACTGCAAAATTACCATTTTACCCTTAGGGTTTTCTTGTCTATAATCATTCAATTAATTAATACTAGTCATATAATTTATGTATTTGATCATTAATAATTATTTCATGCACAAAATATGTCATTTTTAGACTTTATTCATTATTAGTGGAAAAGTTACTAAAATGCCCCTATGTCATTTTTACGGTCATGTGTGGATTTATTAATCTTGCTTAATTATTTTAACTGGCCCAACTCAAGAGACATCCTTGATAGACACTGGATCTTAAGGGAAAAATAAATTGGTGCAGTGGTCCCCATTCTGGACTTACGTTGCTGCACTAGCATATGTGCCATAATAGAGATCAGCCCATAGCCTCTCTAGATAAAAATCAATTCTCAACATTTGCGTAACATAAAAGATATCAGCCTGTAGGCCTCTCTAGCCACAAATAATAACTAACAACTGTGCGACATAATGGAGATTAGCCTATAGTCCTTCTTAGCCACAAATGACCACCATCAACTGTGTGATACAAAGGAGATTAGCCTGTAGGCCTCCATAGCTGCAATGAACCTCATTATCTTAATATCAGACAACTAGCAACTACTAAATCCCTAAGCTGACCGATCAACTCATCCAATGGGTGTCTAACTAGTGGGCCAAGTAGCTCCTTTAAGTCCATCTATTGACCAATAGTGTTCTTATAATATTTAAGTTGTAATAACAGACAATTATAAATTTTATTACACAGCTTATTTTTTAGTTAGTATGGTATAGCCAATTTTTGGCTTTGCTAGCTAAAAATCCTAAATTAATTTTAAGTTCTGTTATTACCAATATACAATGGTGAATATGTTATAATTTATCATAGCATTATTTCTTATGAAATTTACACTTTCTATTTAGTGATATTTTTGGTTCAGGTAATGGTTAACTGGATAGTTACAAGTCATTTTGACCACTTTTCAAGACACATTTCTGGCATCATTTTAAGTCTAATTTCAGCACAATTTTTAACACATTATTAAGCACATTCAGAGGCCCAAAGCTAATCATATCTAGGTCATTTCTAAGGCTAAATAATAGGCACAATTGTCATTCATTCTTATATACCAAATCTAGCCCTAAAGGAATAAGTTTATGTTTATTTCTTTTAGTTAATTTCAAGTCACTTTTTAAGCAATTATTCTAGGCCACTGCCATATGTTCTAGTTCAACCTTTTTTGTCATTTAAAGATATATTCTTAAAGTTTATTTAATATATCATTATGCCATATGCATTATTCTATTCAGGATCATTATAAGTCAATTTACTTACCATACTACCATCAACATACTCTAGGGTTATCAAGGAAAATTATGCACAATTCCATTCCCTTTCCATAATATATTAATATCCATCTACACATATATGCCATAAACACAATTACACACATACATACTCAATTACAAATCAATTCTCATAGGCTACGTAACTTAGTTCACTTATCCTCTCATTTTTCATGACATATCCCATGAGTTAGCTTTTAGGTATAACTATTCAAAGGCCCAATTCATGCATTTTCATGATGTTCATCACATTATAATCCATTAATTCATGGTCTGGGCACACTTATATGCATACTTTTATAATTTCATGTCATTTAAGGTAACAATTGCCTATCATATGCTTCGACCACCATAAGCCTTCCATGCATTCATGCAATATTCAACTCATCACATGCCAAGTCAACTACTCATAAATTATAGATCCAAGGCATAAACATTTCTAGCATCAAACACCACCTAAGGCCACACTAAACAAGTTACACATATTCACGTCCGTAGGTAAGCTCTTAGCCATAAACCTACTTCGCACAAAACATGCCTTTTCCATTTCTTTACAAACTATCCCATTACATATCCATGCT
>CANXYI010338319.1:0-10319 GCA_948208565.1 Hura crepitans | reverse complement strand
CCAGTTTGGGTGTGGCACCTTATAAAGTACCATATTGTAGAAGATGTAAAACTTCTTTTGTGTTAGAGTGAAGTTAGGGAAAACAAGCTCTCAGGAGTTGATCTAATTAGAGATGTAGAAGAAAAAGTTAAGGTTATCAAGGAAAGATTAAAATCTACAACTGAAAGATAAAAATCTTATGCTGACTTAAGCTGAAGGGATATTGAATATATAGTGGGTGACATAGTGTTTTTAAAAGTATCCCTATGGAAGAAAGTTCTTAGATTTGGGAAAAAAAGGAAGCTGAGTCCTAGATTTATCCAGCTATATGAGATTATCGAGAGAGTGGGACAACTAACATACATGCAAGCCTTGCCATCGAAATTACAATAGATACATGATGTGTTTCATGTTTCAATGCCTAAAAGGTACAGATCATATCCTTCCCATATAGTTCTAGTGATCGATGTTGAGGCATAGCTAAACCTGAGTTACAACAAATAACCAATACAGATTCTGGCTCGAGAAGTGAAGTAGTTGAGAAATAAAACAATTCCTCTAGTCAAAGTTCTCTTAAAGCACCATAATGCAAAAGAAGCCACATAGGAACCTAAGGAGTAGATGAAGAGTCAGTATTCAAATTTATTTACTCCAAGTAATTTCGAGGATGAAATTTTTTAAAAGGGGAAAGAATTGTAATGCATGTAAGTTAAAACTTTATGAATAGTACCTCCAAGGATTGAAAAGGGTGCCCAGAGTGCTGAGTTACCTACATAAGGCCTGAGGCAGGGTGTAGTAGTCATGAAACTCTGATGGGCTTGAAAATGATGAAAATAACTTAATTTAAAGATTTAATAGAACTAATAAATTATTTTAGGCTGTAGTCTAGTAGGATATATGCTTAGATGAGTTTGGACCAGGAATGACCTAGGATGTCCCTAGACAAACCTGAAAATACCATAACATGAAGGTAAAAAATTTCCCTGAGTTCATTGGTGAAAGAATTTTTAAATTTTGAGGTTATTAGCAACTTTTCCTTAATTTTGAGTTTTACACGTAAATTGAGGTAATTGGTTAACTATCTTGTCAAGGGAATTTGGCAGTGAAATTTTATGAGCCTCTAAATAGGACGAGTTAAGGATTTTTAAAATAAACATAATGCCTTTTAGAGGTCCAAGTGATTTTTAAAAAATTCCTAAATTTCTATCGAAATCGAGCATTTTTCGAAAGGTTAAGTGACATGCATCCCCACCTGGGCCACCTTAACCACTATAAAAGCCACAAGTTGCCACCTAGATGTCCACTTGGCACTTACCACCCACCCGTCCTCCCTCTCTTTCTCCCTTTCTTCTTCCTCTCATTCCTGATGCCACTCTCTTCTTTGCTCCATAATTTTTATGACTTCTTAAGCTTAAACCAATCATCAATCCTCACTAAAAATTCTATTAAAAAGTTGTAAATTGATCTTTAAAGGGTTTAAAGGCCATAGATGTTCATAGACTTCAAGAAAATTCAAGAAGTTCACAAGTGTACATAAAGGGTGCTTGGAAACCAACTTTATGTGTGCAAGTGTTTCCTCTCTTTTTAATTTATTTACTAGAGGATTTTATAATTCTAAGAATGCCTATAATCTTGGATTTTCATTTAGGGACTTATAAATTTTTTTACAAATTTTCTAAGGGGAGGACGCGTGTATGGAGGGGCAACGAAAAGTGAAGGATAACAAGGGTAAAAGGGGTGCCAAAGGCTAAGCAAGGCTCTATTTTAAGTAAAGGTATGTGAATTTAAAGTATTGAAAGCATTTAATCTAGAATTCATAAGTAATTGGTGTAGAAATCTTGTATGGAACTCATGATTAAGGTGGTTAATGTAGGTAGAATGATGTGTTATGCCTATATTGATGTTAATTTTGTGCCTTATGAATAAATTGTGTGATGAATTAGTGGAAAAAAATGAAGAAATGGTTAAGGCCTTCTTTTGGCTAAGAGCTTATGTATGTGTGTGTAAGCTAAGTGCATGGCATGAATTAGGTGAGAAGATGATAGTTTTTAATGTGTTTGATATAGAAATTGGTGAATTATGCATGTGTATAGTGAAAAATGGAAGGGTTGATATCATGTCTTTATTGGCCCAGAGGTTGCCTTAAGAGGTAGGCTAGGTGTATGGCAAGTTAACTTGGTATATTCTATGGAAATTGGCTTGTTAAATATAGCATTATAAGTATATGTGGTTAACTTGATGAAAAAGTCTTGTATGTGTGTGTGCTTAGTATAGCCGAGGCATGTACAAGGCATGCCATGTCTTGGTTTGTATAATAATTGCATGGTGTGTCTATAAGCATGCTTAAATGATGTTATCACATGTGTTTGTGTGATTGAATGTGAAGAAAAGTATGCATATAGCCATTAGAAAGTATTGGCCAAGAGGTATGTGAGCTAAATTTCACATGGTAAGCATGGTATGGTATGGTATGGCATGCATGTGTGAGAATAACATGGCATAATTAGCATGTAATGTGTAATTATTAACTTAGCCTAAAATCAAAGAATATGTGTTCATAATGAGATATGAAAATGGATAACTGTTGGTAAGACATTTAAGGTTAAAGGGTAGTTGAAAAAGGGACTTAAAAAATGGCTTAGAATGACATAGTGAAATTGACCTAAAAAATGGACTTAATTGGCACCTTAATTTTGAGACATCTTGTAAGGTTTATGTGGAATAAATTGAAGCTTATTTTAAGGCTATTTGAGGTGTATAATTAAACTTATCTTTAGGCCTATGAACATGTATGAAAATGTGTACAAATGGCACCAAAAAATTGCATGAAAAGAACTTGATTTGAGACCTAAAATGGCATACACAAAAAATGAAAATTAGGAAATTGATTTAGTGACCTATGCTTGAAATGGATATTTAAAATGGACATAAATGGAACTAAAATCAGGACTTAGAATGGACTTAGAATAGACATAATTATGCCTAAGAAAGTGACCTAAAACATCTTAGAAAAATTTACTCATAATTGTCCGGTTGGACTAAAAATGACATGTAATTATCCAGGTTAAATTTTTACTTTCAAAATAAATTTATAACTATCTATTTTTCACCTTTAAATATTATAATATGATGATAAGTAAATAAATGGACATAAAATAAAATCAGATGGCCCATTAGTTACATACCTATTAGATGGGTTAACCTGTCAACTTAGGGATTAGCAGCTGCTAGATGGTTACTGTGATTTTTTGGATATTGGGAGATCTACAGACTGATCCCTACTATCTTTTAGAAGTGTTTGATGTTGATGATTATTTGGATATTAGAAGGTCTATGGATTGATCCCTTCTATCCATAATATGATTTGTGGTTAAATTATTTGAGATATTGGGAGGTCTATAGACAGATCCCTATTATCTCTTGTCTGGTATTGGGAGGTTCAAGTGAGCTGATCCCCGCTATTATACCAGGCCAGTGCAGTAGTTGAGGCAAAAAATATGGGCCACTACACAACTGTTTAGTTCCCTTTTGGTATAGTGTCTTAGGTGTAGTTTACCTAGTCAGACCTATTAAATTAAATTGAAATAATATACAGATTTGATTGATGGCAAGTTACTGCATAATTAGTATAATTGAAATTATCACAGTGGCATTTTGGTAGTTATTGGAAAAATGTGGCATATCACCTAAATTTCATGAATTACTTGGTATACCATTCACACACTGCATATTGATTGTTGTATTGTTATTGCATGTGAACCATTGCATATTATATGTTTTAAATACATTAAATTCACCACTAAGTTTTATACTCAGCATACTAATGTTTTGGTGCATAAGTTGCGAAGATAAGCAGTCCAGCCTCGGTGATCATACAGTGTAGCAATATAATCTTTAAAGGATATATATAGTCTTTTTCTTTTATTTTATTTAGATAGCACTCATTTAAACACTTTAAGGAATGGGTTTAGCATGCTTAGAGGCTGCTTATGTCTATATACATAAAGGATAGATGTGATGTATATAAACATGCAGTTCTTTTGTATAGTTTACTTAATGATTTTAATGATTGTAGGCTTGAGGCCCTATGTGTTTGTAATGTGTGATTGATGTGTGCTAATGTTGATTAGGGGACTAGAAGGAGGTAAAAGGTATTGCTATTTTTAAAAGTGCTGTTACAGGTGAAAAAAATTTTGTCATGTCAACTGGGTAATCATTATGCTGCACAATTTTCTATAGCAAGTAGAATGATTCTAAAATGGGTTTTCTAAGTCTATCGTACCATATATGAACCTATTTAAGTGTTAGATTGGAAACCTAATCAAAATTTGATAAAGTTTTAAAATAGTGTTTCAAAGTTAAAGAGTGCACACCTAGAGCAATTTTAGGATGGGTGACCTATTAGGAAGTGCATCTTCTATCGGATTTCTTAGTTAGTCCTATAGGGGGTGCTGCAACTGGTATCACTACCAAGAGATAAGAGTCCAAGAAGAATAGGTTAAGCTAGCGAGGGTCTTTAGTAAACAATATTTGAATAATGGTAGCATTGAAGTAACTTTGAAAGATCTTAAGCTAGTAAGACAAAACCAAATGAAAATTTATCTAATTACCTAGAAAAATTGAGGAATAAGGTATTGAAGATAAGAAACAAGCCTAATAATATTAATTAGATTAAGATGTTCATCTAAATGCCATTAGTTAGATGAACAACAGACTCATAGCTAAAGGTATTACCATTTAGGAATATTTGAAAGATATTGCCATTAACTTAGAGATAGCTTATCAAAACAAGGGATTCAAAAGGATGGGTAATTTAAACTATTCCAACAACAATGCTAGGGGTACACCTAAGACAATAGAAGTGAATGTTGTACAAGAGAAGCGCTACTCAAACCGAAGAAAATCCCAATCTTGGTGCTTGAGAAAGATAATGAAGGAAGGCAAGCTACAACCTTTCCAAGTTTAACCTCAGAATGGAACCTTTCCTCCTAATCATAGTCATGATCAGTATTGTGCTTACTACCAAAGAATACACCATCTCATAGACAACTGCAAGCTCCTTAGGAAGGTTATGCAAGAATTAAATGATACTAAGTAGATACTAGATCTAATGGCCTAATTAAACCCATTTCCCTAACTTAATCAAGCTATATGCTTACTAAAATTAGGATTGCTAAAGGAATACATGCTTAGAGATATCTACGAATCCAATCATGAGATAAGGAAGGGGTGAGAGCAAGTAAAGCCATCCTTATGATTGGCTTCTAGGAAAGTGAGAGTGAAAGTGAGCTTAAGGAGAGCAATAATTTTTGAGATGGATCTTCTGATAAGGATCTTAAAGAGGGTAAGTGAGAGGGAATATGGGTTAAGGGAGAAGTGGTTAAAAAGTTTGAGAAAAATGGTTGGATCTTCCCAGAAGATGAAATTAAGAATAAAGAGTTTGAAGATGATAGAGTACTTAAGTAGCTAAAGAAAACTTAGGCCTATATTAGCATATGGGATTTATTAATGTCTTCATAGTCCCACAGACATAAAGTAATTGAAGTTTTAGGATAATTTTTAGTATTCGCTACCACTACACCTGAAGAGTTAGTCTAAGTCATGAAGAGTAAAAAAATTGAGGTTATCACTTTTTCATATAAAGAATTACCTTTAAAACCACTTTTTATCAAGGGCGAGCTGAATAGGAAGAAAACAAGATGTGATATGGTAGATGCTGGCTCATAGTTATGTATATGTCTAGTCAACATTTTAGTAGGTCTAAAAAAAAAAGAAGACTTAGTGCCCTTTAGCATCACCATTAAAGCCTATGACAATACATATAGACAAGCTAAAGGCTTATTTATCATAAGGTCCTAGTGGGGCTTCTCATTGATGAAGTTGAATTCATAGTCATTGACATACCAGCCATATTTTAAGTATTACTAGGTCGACCCTAGTTCCATAAGCTAGGAAGAGTCCCTTCAATTTTGCATTAAATGATTAAATTCCCTTATAAAGGTAGTATAATCATGATTAAAGTGGATATTGATCATGTAGTGTCCACCCTTGCTATTACTAATAAACCATTCATTAGATTTCATATTGCTGGTATATATGAATATTACATAAACCCCACAGAGTCTAAAATCATTATGAAAATGAATTTCTAACTAAGAGCTGGCCTAGGTAAGAACTTGCAGGGGATAATTAAACCATAGGAAATTAAAAGCTAAAAGGACACCAAAGCACTAGGATATGACCCAAGCTTAGGGGATAGTTCCAAATCAAAGGTGGATAGTTTGAAGGATTATTTTTTGAAGCAAGGGAAAACAAAATATGATGGGACCCTAAAACTAATAGTGGTAGCTAGTTGTTACAAGATAGGATTTGAGATATTCATAGATGTTATTGACTAGGAATCGAGAAATTTAATGCATGAACAACAGTGGAAAGAAGAGATATTTCCAATCTTCGAAGGAACTGAAGAAAGCTATACAACCTTAGCTAAGGATGTGCCTAATCTAAATCCTATAAATGATAATTTACTTTTTCATGAATTGTATTTGTAAGAACTTTTGAAGTAAATAATTTTTTTAGTAATAAAATGAACAATGAGTTTGCTTATTTGTGTGATGCTTTTCCTAATGGTAACATGCATTTCTATGATTATTATATGAGTATTTTTTACATTAATTGCATTAAAACTAACCATTTCAATCTTGGTAAAGCAAACAACAAAAAAATATATTAATGACCTATGATAATACTACCGAGAAAAGGATAAAATTTGAGAGATTACTAAAATAGTATGAAAAAATATTCTATTCGAACTATCATGACATGCTTGAGATTGATCAAAAAGTAGCTGAACATGCCATCTCAATGTGTGTTTAATTGCCTTTGGTATGCTAAAAAATTAAGGATAATAAGACTAGAATAGGCTAAAAAAGTTAAAAAGCAAGTCATTAAGCTATTAGAAGCCATATTCATAGAAGAGATAGTCTTCCCTACATAGTTAGATAACATTGTCCCAGTACCAAAGAAAGGTGGTAAAGTTAGGATATGCGTAGAACATAGAGACTTAAATAAAGCATACCCTATGGATGACTTCCCTCTACCTCATATTAATGTACCTATTGATAGTGCAACTATGGTAGCCAGGTACTTCTTTATAGTTGGGTTCTCAAGATATATCTAGATCCTCATAAAAGTAATAGACAAATGTAAGACAACTTTTATAGTTGAATAGGGGACATATTGTAATAAGGTTATGCCACTTGGACTAAAAAATGCAAGAGCAACATACCAAAAGGTGGCCATTAAAATCTTTCATGACATGATGCATAAAGAAGTAGAGGTCAATATAGATGACATAATGGTCAAATTAATAGACAGAGAAGGACACTTTACTATTACACCTATGAACCCCAGTTCCATAAGTGGTGTAACTTGAGGGGCGAATAGATTTCAATTTAGAGCTATATATGTTTTTGTAGAACATTTCTAAGCTAAAACCTAATATGTTTGTAGTGTAATGGTGGAATTATTGGATGAAGAGGAAACCAAGGGTTCTAGAGTTTGTTGTAAGTGAATTTAATTTAATATACATTGTGTGTGGGTTGTTACATCATTATGTGTAAATGTGTGTGTATGGAAGTAATATGTTAGGTATATACGTTATGTGTTTGTGCATGGTGAATATATGTGTGTGGTGTATGGATAATTGTGAGTATGAATGTATAAAAAAATAAGAAGAAAACAATATGTATATGTGTGAATGACTTATGGCTGAATGGGGTGTGTATAGAGAATGTGTGTATGCTTATGTAGTTAGGTGGTACATGGGAGGTAAATGAATTAGTGGTATAGTGATAGGCATAATTGAATTGAGAAATCAATGAGAAAATATGTGTACATATGTTTTGATGCCATGGCCAAGGGCTATATAAAAAGGGTACCTATGTATGTATAAGTAAAACCAAATGTTTATGGCATAACTAAAATGGTAACTAGGGGATGATTGTGTTTGAGGTGTGGAATTGATGAGGAATTAAATGCGTGTGAATTATCATACAATTGTTGAATGGTATTCTTAAGGTAGGTGTGTGTGCATACGTAAAACTAAGGTGTATGACAAAATAATAAGCTAAATAGTTGGTTATAACTGTGAAAAAAATAGGAGATCAATATGAAACTCTAAGTGTGTGCTTAATTTTGTCTGTGTGATGGCTAATTGATCAATGTTAGGATAACATTGTGTATAAAAATAATGTAAGGAAACAAAGACATGAGTGACCCTATCTATTTGGTCAAAGTAATTAAATAATAAGTATACACAAGACAAAAGCAAATAGAGGTAAACCAATATGGTGGCTAAATGACTTATATTGATGGTGTTAGTAAACGAACTACAACTGAATAATGTATAATAATAATTTTATCTAGATGTGATAAGTCTACCTTAATCTAGAAATTAATGTTAATAATGGTTACGTGAAGAAAAAGGTAATTGGCCAAATAAAAAGCTGGATGTATAGTGTTTATTCTCTATAAGCTTTTAATGCATAAGTTGTATGAGACGAGACATTAGAGGTATATGGATTATTGAGATCTTAATGTGTGACATCCCTTACCAAACTCCTAAAGAAACTCAACAAGCAATGTACTTCCTACCAGGTCACCTATCCTAAAATTTCTCCAAGTTTGCACCCCTTAACACTTACAAACTATTTTATAACTTTATCAAATATTGCTTAACTTTTCGGTCTATTCCTTAATCATTCTTCCTTATGGTATAATAGACCTATAAAACCATTTGACAGACCTTCTACATGTTTGTAGAAAATTGGGTAGGACAACTGCTACTTGAGTGACATCTTAAAATTTCTTTCACTTGTAAAAGCATTTCTAATATCAAATTATCAATCTACCTTCTTCTAGACCATTATAGTCCCCTTAGGAACCTCATCACATATCGACAAACAATCACAATCACAAAGGGCCTCAGGCCCATAACCATCAAAAACCATAGAAATAAATCATTTAGATAAACAACCTACGTATATACCTCACATCTAATCTTTATATATATATATAGACACTAACAGCCTCTAAGCATGCTAAACCCATAACCTATAGTCTTTACATGAGTGCTTACTAAACATAAAAAAACACATCTATATACCCTTCACGATTTATGCTGCCACACTGCACGAACTTCGAGGTTAGACTATTTAACTCTATAACCTACACACCAAAACACTAGTACACTTAGTATAAAACTCCATGATGAATCTAATGCATTAAAACATGTCATATATAGGTACTCAAATGTAAGAATAGGCTATAAGTGTATAAATGCAATGAAGAAATTAAATACATGCAAGTTACATTAATTCCAATTAATCAGTCTCCCAGTTCATTTAATTATAATTATGCCTTCATAGAATCTCTAGTCAATTTAATCATTTAATGATTTGACATCAAACAAGTGTGTACATAAATTTAATACAGTTTAATAGGCCTAACTAGATAGATTACACTTAAAGACATTGGACTAAGAGGGAACTCAAAAGTTATGCAGTGGCTCATATTCTTAACCCCGACCGCTGCACTGGCCTAGTTTGATAATAGGGATCAGTTCACTTAAACCTCTTAATACTAGACAAAGGATAGTAGGAATCAGTTTGTAGACCTCTCAATATCCCAAATAAATCAACAAGAAGTAACTCTGTGAATGGTAAGGATTAGTCCGTCGACCTCCTAATATCTAGATAATCATGAACAAACTACTCTAGTGGATAGTAGGGATCAGTCCATTGACCTTTGAATATTTAAATAATAAACATCAAATATCTCTAATAGATGGTAGGGATCAGTCCATAAACCACCCAATATCCAACAAATCATCAACAAATATCTAGCAATTGCTAATCCCTAGTTGACTAGTCAACCCATCTAGTGGGTGTCTAACTAATGGGTCATCTATCTTTATTTCATGTCTATATATTTATAGATCACCATTTTATAATATTTAAAAAAGAATAACAAATATTTATGAATATATTTTCACAGTTGAAATTTGACCTAGACAGTTATAAGTCATTTTTGGTCATACCGAACAATTATGGGATTATTTTTCTAAGCCAATTTAGGTTACTTCCTTAGGCATAAATAGGTTCACTTTAAGTCTAATCAAGGTCATTATCTTAAGTTTAGTTTTATCCAAGTCTAAAGCCATTTCTAGCATGTAAGTCATTAAGTCATTTTTCATAGATATTTATAGGTCATTTTAGCATTTTATGTACACAGTTATAGGTCCAGAACATGCCTTTTTCTTAGCCTTTTTCCATGCCATT
>CANXYI010338318.1:0-10294 GCA_948208565.1 Hura crepitans | reverse complement strand
CTAGGTCATTCCTGACCTGACTCCATTTGAGTCTACGGCCCACTAAATTACAGCCTAAAATAATTTATTAGTTCTACTAAATCTTTAAATTAAGTCAGTTTCATCATTGTAAGGCCCCTCAATGTTTCATGATTAGTATCCCTACCTTGATCCTCATGAAGGTGACCCAGCACTCTAGGAACACTTTTCAGCCTTAGTGGTACTATTCACGGAGCCTTGACTTATGGGCGTTATATTAATGCTTGTCTATTTAAGTTAAAAAAGGTTGTCTTGTACACACACACACACATGTAAAGAAGTAAAATAGAGTAATAGATATGTGTTTGAATAACTTGATTGAAATGGTGGCATATAAGTGTAAGATTAGGAAGTAATATACCCATGTGAGTAATTTAATAGTCTATAATATGATTTGTAGCCAAAATACAAGTGGATTGTTGATAGTAGATAGTAAGCTATATTTTGTTTGATATGATATATCATGATGCATGTTAAATATTAATTACATAATGGGTATCATTTGAAGTATAACATAATTAATTACACATTTAGGACTTTATGAAATTTAAGTAAAGACTTAGAGATAGCTAAGCATTTAATAAAGAGGAGATGAATAGTTTCCATATAGAGATTTAAAATAAATATGTTACATGACTTTTATTTGTTAATAGTATAATGAAATTGGATTATTGATACTTAAGGAGTCTTCTTACATATATGATATGTGTATGTATATTTATAGTTATATGTTATTGGATACACAACTAAGCTACAAAACTTAATGTATCATATTTATTTTGTGATACATAGGTAACTATGGTTATATGATCATAGGGATCTACAAGTTATAGAAGAACATGATGTTTGAAAAGAAGCTACTTTTGTTGGATATATATGTAATTTGTATATGATAATAAGCAAAGTTGTATATAGGCACTCATATGTATTAGTTAAGGGCTATGGGCTTGAATTATAAATAAAAGATAAATGTAACTCTTTTATATAGGGTTTGTATATCAATAATATATGCCTTTATATGTTTTTGAGTATGATATATGATAATAAGGTATACGAGTTGTATATGTTGCTAGTTAAGGTATATATATGTGGGACTATTTGTGTGAGTTGATATAGATGCATGGGTGGATTAGATCTTGAGATATATGAGATTTAGAAGTGTTTTTCTTACAGGCTACTATTTGGGATAGTGTCACCACACAACCATTATGCTATCGGATTTTGACATAATGACTTTAGATAATTTAACTTAGTGGGTAAGTTAAGTAAACTTAAGTTATGAAGTTTCAGATTATAAGTTTATTTTTAGAAAGTTTTTACTAATCCTAGATATTAGTAAGTTGGATTTTAGTTATGTGTCACTCTTGATTCAGATCCAGGAGTGGGTCGAGTGATGGGTATCACATTTGTTGGTATTAGAGTTTCAGTTTTGGCATTCTTTGGTATAAGGATTGTATGAGGATAATATAAGTGCTGAAGGCTTAGGATTACATACAATATAAGAGCATGGTTATGAATATTGATAAGTTGCTTTCTTTATCTGATAAAACTTGGATAAAGCAAGTTTTTATAACCTCAAAAGGAAGTAGAGGTAGAAGATAGGTTGTTTAGACATGATTACATTATGGCTAATGTGAATGGCTGATTGGTATAGATAAAGGGACTATATCAAAAAAGGATACTATGCTAATGGGATATTATTGATATAATATGAAGATTTTTTTGATAGAACTAAGGGTACATGTGAATGCCTTAATAAGGAATAAGAAGTAATGTATCAATAATCTCAGTGTTCAAATGGAATATTTAGAGATATAGGAGTTTGATGCTCTTAGTGCACCTATCAATTCTCCTCAATATTAAGGGCCACTTTTATTAACACATGACATATGGGGTTGGGTTATGCATTATGTTATATGACCGTCATTACAAGAAAAAGCATAAACATATTGCTTCATTTACCATTCATATCATACATGCATAATCACAGCTTGATTACATATATATGCATGTTACCTTAATTGAATGAGAAATTTGATAAGATACACTTACATAAATGGATAATATAAGAAGGGATTGAGATATTCATAATGGGATCTATAATGGTTTTAAGGGTAGAATGGAACAAAGTGAAAAGTTAAACTCATGTATATAGTTAGAAATGATTATATTATGGTATTTATAGCAAAGAGTATTATTAGGATGATCACATAAGTAGATGAATGCTATTAAAGATCTATAGATTAGAGTGGTATAATGAAAGCGTGATGGCATTATCATGTGAGATGAAATCAGATAAGCAACAATGGACATATTATGCATAAAGGATAACAAAGAAGACTTTAAGAGATAAGTGTATACATATTATGCATTCTTATGAAATGCTTAAGAGGGAAAGTGAAAAAAGTATGAAAAGTTAAGCTAATGAATGATTAAAAAAGATAGGCTTAAGCATCAAATAATACAAAGATAAGAAAGATCATTTTATGTTAAACAAAGCATTAAGAAGGTTTATATAAAAGTATGAAAATAAAATGAATGGAGTAGACATGTAATTTGGTGGCATAATGTATAAATGGAAGCATGAGAATTCTATGGATGAAATTCTTTCTAGAGGAGAAGAAATGTAACTCCTGAAAGTCTAGCGATTCATGTATAGTAAATCTCGAGTCATAAATAGTGACTCTTGGGATGATAATAATGCTTTTCTTATTGATCAGTAGTATATCTTGTAAATAAGTTGTGTGTGACACCCCTCACCCAACCTAATAGTTGGATCCAGTAAGAGATGGCACATTGTGACACATCCTACTCGAACCATTACTAGTTCAAAAAAGAGATGGCACATTAACTAATTATACCATTATCTTTCTTTTACCTTGATGTATGCTTACATCATGAGCATCTGGGGCCCATGAGTAGCTTTAATCCAGTATTATGAATATAAGAGCTAAAGATTCTATTGTTACATTGTGACAAAAATCCAACAACATAATAGCTACTCGGTGACATGTCATAAAATAAACTTATGAAAATAACACTTCTATAACATTCACAAACTCAAACTTAATCATCTGTGTCCTTCTGAACCTCTAACAATATCCATTAACACATAACATCATCAATCACAACATGCATTATAATCTCAATAACACACTAGATTAGGCATACATCATATAATAATCATACATTATTGGTATTTTTCTATTGAGTTTACACGAACAAAGTGCTTTGATAAGCTATATATATATAAATCACTGTACTAGACCCTTACCCTACATACATACATATGAGTGCCACTAAATATACTTACATCACACAAAAGGTGTATAAAACTATACCAATTGGAGGTGCTCTGGGCTACATTGCTATCTTTAGGCTGATGCTCATACTAGATCTATTTATAACCTACATATCGAGAAAACATGATGCTCTAGGCATAATGCTTAGTGGTGTATTTGATAAAATATACACTCATCAATGCATACATTTGTGACACACATGCATTTTAAACATAAACATGTCATTTAACATTCACATCTTCCTTACTTGTCTCATTACTAGTTAACCAATTTAAGTTGTTACCATATCATTGATTATGTACATTTATAGGCCTATGCATGTTGAACTCCATCTTATGTGTTTATATATCTTTATTAAGTTATATGCTCATTAACCAAATTAATTATGACATTAAGGATAAGTCATATGCTATTTACTTAGTTGTTGCTTATAACTATTTATTTATTTAACTTATGGCTTCATGTTGCATTTAAGCCATTCACATTTTTAGCCCAAATCTAGAAGACACATATCTAAATACAAGATATCGAGATCATATTTTACCGTGGTCCACATTTTAGAACTCTATGCTGCTACACTAGTAATATTGTGCAGTGGTCTTATTAAACCTCTTAGTAGCTGCACCCACTTAAGATTATATGTGGTGAAGGTGACTAACTATATAGAGCACTTAGAGCAAAAGGGTATGAGAAATTAAGCAAGACATAAGGAGATACAGGCGATAAATCCATCGAGCCCTTATACATAAAAGCACTTAGCAAACTCTATGCCACCCTTATAAGACATTAATTTGTAAGCCAAAGAAGGATAAAGGCTTAGGGGAGACAAAATGAGTGGATATTTTGAATCATGTAGCCATGATTAAACATAAACATATCTGGCATTCATTTATGTTTAGATAGGGACTAGTTGTTGGTTTGGACTAACCAATTATCCAAGCTAGGTTAATTCTTAAATAGTGCATTTTTCTTCACTTTCAAAAACCTATTTTGATTAAATTGAATCTTTTTCTATGCCATCAATCCCATTTTGTTCACAACGTCCTTTTATGGGAAGGAATTGATGCAAGGAATTGAAAGTATGGTAAGAAGTCAACCCTTAGGACTAAAGTTGCCACTAGGGTCATTCATCTTACTCTAAGGTAGCATTATTTATGGAAAGATAAATAGTTATGCTTCACTAGCTAAGTCAATGCACTTACAACTCAATCTACTAGCACTAGCATGAAAGAGGGGAAAAAAGTCTTCAATAGGTAATGCTAGCGATCATTCTAAGAGGAAGTACCTCATACTATTAAGCATTTACATACACCCAATTATGGGGTGATTATGCCAACAAAGATAAAGAGGGCTATAGCAAATGAGAGACAATGACCTATATGCCTGCCGTTACCTTCCAGTCGAGTAGAGATGTGTCAAACTAAGTAGGATTCAGGTGATAATGGGGATAACCATTACTATGGGTGAGAGAGAGATAAAAAAATTTCTACATTAGGTTTAGGTGATCCTTCCAAATTAAAAGCCTTCTCTAGTGCTTAGGAGGGTGCACGAAATCATCGAATCTAAATGCTAATAAGAGGGATTCTCTACCCTTTTATCAGTAGGGCAAGTCAATTTTACCTTCCTTACAGGAGGATTCTATAACCACTAGATTCTTTTAAGGGCATGGTTTTGAGATAACTGCATGTTTTGAAATGTAGACTCTTCACCATAGGGTCGGATGAAGGGATTTGAAAGACAACATGGATTGGCTTGCAACTGCACTTGTAGGAAATGTAATAAAATATGAACAAGTACCAATATCATCAATATCAATGACAATAAAGTGTCTTGTAGCTGCTACATCCCATAGTTGATCGATTAACCTATCTAGTAGGTTGTCTAACATATATGGGCCATTCTCTTTTTGATCTTATTATTTATCATTTACATGATCTATAGTCACTATCTTATTTACTTTATAGTGCTTTGTTAATGTTAATTATGTATTTCATATCACAAGTCTTATTATGCACATTATCATTTTCAAATGTCATCCCACCTTAATATGCTTATATTGCCATCTTTATTACGTATATTGCCATTCATCATTTAACATTCACATTCTATCCATTAACAGTCATATGTCATTATTCATTATCACCAATGTATACATGCACACACACACGCACACATTATGCATTACATATGTCATCGTATATATGTGCATGTGTCATGCATTACAAATACATCATTTCATGTAATCATCAATGCACATTCTCGATACGAGTTACGATCATTCATTCTAGGCCATTACATTTCAAATTTGATCTATTATCTAATAATTTAGAAAATTCCCACTATATCCCTAAAGTTCCATGTTACATTCACTATTTTCAATCTTTTGTATATAGCTCATTTTTCCTTAATTTTTTATTTAGTTAAGTTCATTAACATTCATTAAACTGTAAAATACCCTAGGAACCAAATTTAAGGTTATCCTAACTCCTAAATGCATATCATTATGGAATTTGCACAACTTATAGTTAAAAGCACATATTTTATCGAATACACTTACAAAGGTGTTCTACGATGTCCTCGGATTGATTTCACAACTTCTCTTTGCCTTGGTTCTCATTCCCCTCGGTATTCTCTAATTGCCATAATACGTCACAAATTAGAAAAATTCATAGAAAAATGTATACACATCCAAATTCAAAAATAAAAGTATAACCGTAATCTAGAGCATCTTTAGTTACCTAGAAAAATGATCGAGAGTCGATTTGGGGCTTGATCTAGTTTAGGGGTTCAAAACTCTAAACTTTTAATTCTCTAATTTCACTTCAAAACCTTTATTTCTTGTCAAAATTAAGGTTGGAATTGGATTTTAGATGTCATAAGGATAAATTTTCATATAATATTTGAAGGTTTTTAAGGGATTTTGAGTGAGAGAGGAAGAAAAGAAGGGAGGAGAGAGAGTGGTGGTGTGTGGCATTGGCTTTTGGGAGGTGGAGGAGGAAGATAGGTGCATTTCACCATTGTACACATGCACACATATAATCACTTTTATATTATGGTGGCGGATGGCTTTGATCATACCACGTAGCGATCTGATGGCTCTAATTAATCCTATATACTTTTTAAGATCCAAAAATGTAAAATAATTCCTAGAGGTCTCTAAAAATCATGCTTTTAGTGAAAAAAATTAATGAGTTCCTTAATTAAGGGACCTTTAAAATCTCGAGCCCAAATTCAAAAGGGAACTAGATTAACTATTCATTTACGTAATTAAGAAATTTTGATTAAATATTGATCGACCTAAGAAAATTCCAATCCCTCTACCATTAAACTATTTAGAATTTTTAATGATCAGGGTATGCTATTTTTAAGTTAGTCCGAGCATATCCCAGCATGATATAAATTAAGGTCACTATTCACTAGATATTACCATAAAATAATTTATTAGTTTAGTGAAAAGTGCTAATTACTTCATTTTCATCATTATTTTACCCATTAAAGTTTCTTGACTAGTGCTCCCCTTTGGCCTTCTCAGTGTAACTCGATTACTCAAGAAACACTATTCATGTCCTGGGAGGTACTACTCATGAAATTGGAATTTTTAGGCATTATAATTCTCAAAATTTACCTTGTTTAAATAGTTATGGATATTGTTCTCTCATTTGCTATTCGCTCTCCCTTATTGCTTCTTGCGATCTGTGATGCTTCTATAACACCATCACCAATGGCACTATTTTGTTGTGTAACTCTTTTACTTCTTGGGCCAAGATTTGAACTAGTTCCTCTTTACATAATAGATTTGGCTACATTTCTACCTCTTCTATTGAAAGTATGTGTGAAGGGTCCGATCTATATTTTCTCAGCATGGAGAAATGAAACATATCATAGATCTATAGTAATTTTAAAGGCAATGCCAATCTATATGCCACTGGACTAACACGTTTAATTACCTCTATGGTTTGATGAATCTGGGGCTTAACTTGCTTCTTACCAAACTAGAGTATCTTCTTCCAAGGTGATAATTTTAGAAAAACTTTATCTCTAACTTTATACTCAATCAACTTCTTTTTCAGATCCATATATGATTTATTTCTATCTGTTATTGCTTTTAACCAATCTATGATGACTTTAACTTTTCCTCTGTATCTCTGATCACATCTAGTCCTATCAGCTTATTCTCACCTAAATCTATCCACTAAAATGGGGTTCTGCAATTTCTCCCATACAGTGCCTCGTATGGTGACATTCCTAAACTTACCTAGTAGCTATTATTATATACAAAATTTTCCAATGATAGATACCTATCCTAGTTGCCTTGGAATTCAATAGCATAGCTTCTCAACATGCCTTCTAGTATCTGGATCACCCATTTTAATTGGCCATCTATTTATGGGTGAAATGTTATACTAAAGATGAGTTAAGTACCCAAGGCATCACATAACTTCTTCCAAAATCTAGATGTAAACCTTTTGATATGAGATAATGGATACTAATACCCCATGTAATATGATAATTTCATCGATTTACAGCTGTGCAAGCTTCTCAAGGTAATAATCCATTCTCATTGGGATGAAATGTGCTTTCCTTGTTAGCCTGTCGACAATTACCCATACTGCATCACATTTGCTCCTTGTCATAAGCAATCCTATTATGAAGTCTATGGTGACTCTTTCCCACTTCCATTCTATTATTGTTATAGGATGAAGCAATCTAGAAGGAACCTAGTGTTTTGCCTTCACTTGCTGACATGTAAGCTATCTAGTCATGTACTCCACTATCTCCTTTTTCATTCCTGGCCACCAGTAATAGGGTTTCAAGTCTTGATACATTTTTATGCCCCAAAGATGCAAGGCATAAGGAGATTATGCAAATCTTGTAGTATTTACCCCTTAATGTCCTCCCTATCAGGTACATATACCTTGTTGTGGTAATACAAGCATCCATCTACTTTAATTTAATGTTTAGTTGACTTTGCTTCTTTAATCAGACTTATTATATGCTACAATTGATCATCATCTTGCTGAGCTTCCTTCATCTATTGAATCAAATCAAGTTTTACCTATAGTTTAGCTACCAAGGCTCTCTTTTCATGACATTACAACTAAACATTCATTGCCTTTAGGTTGTACAAGAGTTTCCAGCCTAAGGCATCTACCATTACATTCGCCTTACTAGAATGGTAGTTGATCAGACAATCATAATCTTTAATCAGCTCTATCCACTTTCATTGCCTCAAGTTCAGTTCTTTTTAGGTGGGCAAATATTTCAAGCTTTTACGGTTTATGTAGACATAACATCTTTCACCATACAAGTAGTGCCTCCATATCTTCAAGGTGAAAACAATAGCTATTAATTCCATATCATGGGTAGGATAATTCTTCTTATGTGGTTTTAGCTATCTAGATATATATGCCAGCACTTTACCATCTTATATTAGCACACATCTAAGTCTATTGTTTAAAGCATCATTATAGATAACAAACTCTTTCCTAGGTTCTGGCTATGTGAGGATTAGAGCTTCTATCAACATAGCTTTTAACTTGTCAAAACTCTCCTGACATTTCTAATTGCAACAAACTTTACATCTTTCCTTAATAGATTTGTCATAGGAGCTATAATCATTAAGAATCCCATGACAAATCATTTATAGTATCTAGCTAACCCTAAGAAGCTCCTAATTTCTATCACAATCTTCAAGGGTTCCATTCTAGCATAGCTTTAATTTACTAGGGTCCACCTTAATTCCTTTGGTTGATACTATATGTCCTAAGAATGCCATTTCATTTAGCCAAAATTCACACTTGCTTAACTTGGCATACAATTGCTTCCTTCTTAGTGTCTATAATACCAGCTTGAGGTATTGTTCATGTTCTTCTATAGTTTTAGAATATACCAAGATGTCATCAATGAATACCACCATAAACTAGTCTAAGTATGGTTGGAATATCTAGTTCATTAGGTCCATAAATGTTGCAAGAGCTTTTGTTAGCCCAAATGGCATCAATAGGAGCTTATAATGTCTATACCTAGTGCAAAAAGCTATCTTTGGAATGTCAGATTCCTTTAAAAAGGTATACACATGTATTTGCACATGGGTTTTAATCTATTAATTCTTAAATCATTTACTTCACATATACACGCACTCTTTACATATTTATCATATAATTTTTGTAACCAAGCATATGCTCGACCTTACATACACACTTCATATTATTTGAACATTTACATCACAATCCTTATAACTTGAAATGATAACATGGACACATAGATCCCACACCCATGGTTTGTTATCAAGACCTTTCACGATATCCACATAATTTGATTTCCAAACTACATCAAGTATACAATCATAATTTTGAAGACCAACATGGGAACCACACAGATTGAGTCATGTAATTACCACCATATTAGGGTATCCACCTAGATCTATTACTAACACTAACATTTGTTACCCTTTTTCATGCAACACACACATAAACTACAACTCAAGGGTAACTTGCGGACATATTTATTAATTAACTACTTAATAGTATGCTTTTTTCTAAGTACATTCTTGACTCTTTAATTACCATTTATGTCAATCTCATATCTCATAATTCCACCATGATGTTAATATAGTTTGTTATAGGAAATACTAAGGCCCTTTATTATAATCTTAAGCACTCTACATGTAATTATACCTTGAATCATCTAGTATGCCATACTTATGGTTAATCTTACATTTATCTTTTTAATCCTTTATGCATGCTTAGACCTTTATTTTTATAACTTATATAATTTTTATAATTTAAATCACATTTTTGCCTCCTTTTTTTTATAACATTTTATTATAAAGCTTCCATTATATCATTATTTTAATAAGCCTATACTAAACAGATGTAAATTTATCGATTGGATTATAGAGACATAAAAAAGTGTGCAATGGCCCACATTTTAGAACTCGACTGCTGCACTGGCCTAGTTTGATAGTAAGTATT
>CANXYI010338242.1:0-10588 GCA_948208565.1 Hura crepitans | reverse complement strand
CCTCCACATAGTCTTGCTTAAAAAAGTCTTAGGGAAAGGTTTTATGGTGAATTAAGGTTCAATCAAGCATAAAGAAAGCTTAGGACAAAGAAAAAATGGGGGAAGGAGCAACTTTTGAAGTCATCGGCTTTTTAGAAGGAGGAAGAAAAGGATACCTCTTTCCTTTGACCCAATATTTTGACCTTTATATAACCCTCAAAATCAATGGCTTAGATCACTCATCAAAATCCAATGGCCTATAATTTCTTAACCCTTTTTATCCCTCATTAAAAATTCTTTCTTTCGTACTAAAGCCTCAATTGACATCTTTTAGGGTCCCATAAAATAACTTAAAATAATACCTTAAAGGCCCAAACAAAGCACGTTTGAAAACCCTAAAAAATCGTATTAAACTGACACTTTCAACTTCATTTGATTTTTATAAAATACTTTTTGATATTCAAAAATTTCAATTTCAATCTCATCATACTCCTTAGAATATATAAGCCTCAAGATGTGGCATTCTCAAGTCCATTTGAGTAGAAACACAATATTTTACGGTTCAACTTTAACTATATTACTATTCATGATAAACTGCCATAAAAACTTCATTTCTATTTTTAACCATCTTAATGAATTTATTTGCACTTCAAATTTTACTCAAAATTATTTCTTAATTAATACTTTCATTCTATAACATTACTGTAACCCGAGTCTCAAAAAAATACTATTCACACCTGGAAAGGTATTATTCACAAACATACTTGTTATTGATCATTAACCATTCAAATGTTCTTATTTCTATGCCAAACTACACTTATTGTGACACCCTTTACCTTGTTCATTCATCGGACCCGAGTGAGAGGTGGCACATAATCGATATTTGAATCCATTAACTTATATCATCTTAACCCTTATATACTTTATTTTCCTTATTATTAAACTCTAGATATTATCCAATTAAATAAAATTGAACTTGATAAAAACCTTTATAATAGAATCACTATTTAGGACTCCATGTCGAAAATTCAATTGCATAACAGTTGTCCGGGGACACTAGCCCAAATAGTAACCTGTAAAAAAACACACTTCTAAAACATATCCATAACATCACCCATATTTATGATCCTCTTGATCACTCCAATACATAGTCAACTCATCATAAACATTGCAACAAATATTCAACATTTCTCAATATACACAACCCATCATATAGACAATATAACCATATGTAACACCCGTAAGACAAGGCTCCATGAATAATACCTCCAAGGCTCAAAAAGTGTGCACAGAGTGCCAGTTCACCTTTATGAGGCTCAAGACCGAGCACACAGTCATGAAACTTTGAGGGGCTTAAAAATGATGAAAATGACTTAATTTAAGGATATAGCAAAACCAATAAATTATTTTAGGCTAAAATTAAGTGGGCTATAGGCTCAGGTGGACTTAGGCCAAGAAAAATCTAGGATGTGCCCAGACATACTTGAAAATACCATACCCTTAAGTTCAAAATTCCCCTGAGTCCATTGGTGAAGGAATTTTTAAATTTTGAGGTCATTTGCTACTTTTTCTTAATTTTAAGTTTTGCACATAAAATAAGGTAGTTAATTAACTATCCTACCGAGGGAATTTGCTCGTAAAATTTTATGAGCCTCTAAATGGGACTAATCTAGGATTTTTAAAATAAACGCAATAATTTTTGGAGGCCTGAGTAAATTTTTAAAATTCCCTAAAGTTTTTAGAAAAATCAAACATTTTTTAGGTGCTCAGGTAACATATGTCCCCACCCAAGCCCCCTCAGCCACTATATATACCATCCTTATGCCATCACCCCTCCACTTTTCTCCTTTTTCTTCTTCCTCTCATTCTCGATGCCATTTCTACATTCAGTCCCCTATTTCTAAGGCTTCTTAAGCCTAAACTAGCCATCAATTCACCCCAAAAATCCCATTAATAATTTGAAAACTTGTCCTTGAAGAGATTGGAAGCAATAGGTAGCCATAAAACTTAAGAAAAATCCAAGAGTCCTTAAGTGTATACAAAGGGTGCTTAAAAAACCAATTGCAAGGGTGAGCATTTTTCTTTCAATTTTAAAATTTTTCCTAAGGGATTTTATCACCTTAAGACCTCTCACATTTATAGAATTCTAATTTGAGGACTATAGAATTTTTGGGGAATTTTTCTAAGCTATGTCGGGACTATGTATGTGACAAGGCAAATTAAGGGGAACCAAGGAGTTAAGGCATCCAAAGTAAGAGAAAAGGCTTGAAATTGAGAAAGGTATATGAATTTGCTATGTTTAAGGAATTCCAATTGTAGTTTATATGCAAAATGTGTAGAAAATGTGTATGGAATTAGTGGTTTTGATAGTTAAAATGTGTGTAATGGTATCCTATGCTTACATTGAAACTTATTCCATGTTAAGTATATGATTTGTGTGTGTGTGATATGTGAATGGCTTGAATTAAGTGGAGAGTGGATAGTTTTTACTATGTTTGATATGGAAATTATGAATTGTGTATGTGTATAGTGAAAGAGGGAATTTTGGTAGTGTTTCTATCTTTGGCCGAGAGTTTCCTTAGGTAGCCTTAAGTGGCAAGGCATGTGTAAGGTGTTTTAACATAAACATTGATTGGGAATTAGTGTGGTAAGGATGGCCTTGTAAGTTTGTGTGGTGAAGTTAGTGGGAAAATGCATGTCTGTAGGATTGCTTGGCATGGCTGAGACGTGTACAAGACATGTCATGGCTTAGTTGGCATGATATGTGTATGACGTGTGTATATGCTTGATTAAAGGATGTCATTGCATGTGTATATGTGATTGAATGTGAATAAAAATATGTATATGGCCATTAGCAAGCATTGGTGGAGAGGTAAGTAACGTAAATTTTGCATGCTAAGTATGATATGGTATGGTATGTGTGTGTGAGAATGGCATGGCATAATTAGCATGTGTTGTATAATTTACACTTAGCATGAGATAGGTAAATATGTATGAGTAATAAGACATGAAAATGTATAAATATTGGCATGGCATTTAAGGTTAGAAAGTAGTTAAATAGAGACTTAAAAATGGCCTAAAATGGCATAGTGGAATTGACCTCAAAATGGACCTAAATTAGTATGTAACTCGAACCTTAAGTTTAGACATTTTGTAAGGTTTATATGACATGAATTTGAAGCCTCTTTATGGTCATTTGTTATATATAATTTGAGGTGGCTTTAGGCCTATGATCATGAATCAAAATGGGTGCAATTGGCATAGGAAAAATGACATGAAAAAGACCAATTTTGGACCTATAATGGCATACGCAAAATATAAAAATGACCTATAACTATCTAGTAAAGTGACCTAAAAACTTATGCATTATGAACGGTCTTGAATGGGGACAAAATTGTGTTTAAAATAATAGCTTACACTAGACTTAATGTGAACTTCATTATGCCTAAGGAAGTGACCTAAAATGACTTAGAAAAATAGATCTGTAACTATCCGGTAGGACTAAAAATGACATGTAACTATCCAGGTCAAATTTTGATTGTCAAAATAAATTTATAACTATCTATTTTGTACTTCTAAATATTATAATATGATTATCAGTAAATATATGGATGTAAAATAAGGTCAGATGGCCTATTAGTTAGGCACCCACTAAATGGATTAACCGATCAACTTAGGGATTAGTAGCTGCTAGATAATTATTGTGATTTTCTGGATATTGGGAGGTCTACAGATTGATCCCTGCTATCCTTTAGAAGTGCTTGATATTGATCATTATCTAGATATTGGGAGGTCTACAGACTGATCTCTACTATCCACTGAAGTTTCTTGTTGTGATTTTTAGATATTGGGAGGTCTACAGATTGATTCCTGCTATCCACAATATGATTGGTGGTTTATTTGTTTGAGATGTTAGGAGGCCTATGGACTAATCCCTACTATCTCCTATCTAATATTGGGAGGTTCAAGTGAGTTGATCCCTACTATAAGGCCAGGCCAGTGCAGCAGTCGAGGTCCAAAATATGGGCCACCGCACAACTTATGAGTTCCCTCTTGATCCAATGTCTTAGGTGTAGTCTATCTAGTCGAGCCTATTAAATTAAATTGAATTGAATTAATATACAGACTTGATTGGTGAAAAATTACTGCATAATTAATTTCATTGAAATCATTATAGTGGCATTATGGTAATTATTAGGAAAATGTGGCAATCACTTAAATTGCATGAATTAACGGATATACCATCCACACACTGCATATTAATTGTCATATTGTTATTGCATGTGAACTATTGCATATAACATGTTTTAAATACCTTAAATTCATCGATTTTTATACTCAATGTACAAGTGTTTTAGTGCGCAAGTTGTGAAGATAAGCAATCCAGTCTCGGCGACCGTGAAGTGTAGTAGCATAGACTTTAAAGGGTCTATAGAGTTTTTTTCTTTTGTTTTGTTAAGTTAGCACTCATGTAAACACTGTAGGTTATGGGTTTAGCATGCTTAGATGCTGCTTATGTCTGTATATAAAAAGGATAGGTGTGATGTCTATAAACAAGTGGTGTATCTAAATGGTTTGCTTTTATGAGTTCCTAATAAATGTAGGCCTGAGGCCCTATGTGATTTTGGTGTGTTTATTGTTGTGTGATGATGTTGAATGGGGGACCAAAAGGGTCTAGAAAGAGGTAGAATGATACTGTTGATATTAGAACTGCTTTTATAGGTGAAAAAATTTCGGCATGTCACCAGGTAGCCATTGTGCTACCCAATTTTTTGTAACATGCAGATTGTCTATAAAATGGGTTTTCTAAGTCTATCATACCATATATGAACATGTTTAAGTGTTAGAATGAGACCTAAGCTATACCTTGTAAAGTTTTAAAACTTCCTATAAGAGTTAAGGAGTGCACACCTAGAGCAATTCTAGGATGGGTGACCTGCGAAGAAGTGCATCGCCTATCGATTTTCTTTGGGAGTCCAATAGAGGGTGTCACATTGGGTGGTATCAAAGCATAGGTTATATGTTCCTAGGTGTCTTATATAAGTGCCAATGTCTAGGGTTGTTTTCTCTGAACTGTTACACTACTAAGAGGCTAATAGGTTCTATTTCTTTTTGTAGTCGATCAAGATAAGTGATCAGATACCCAAAGATCGGGGAGAGGAAGTGGCTAGTTATTACCACAATTCAAGGGGGAGCTAGCAGTGTAGCCATACCAGAACCTAGTGATACTTCACAGCAGCCACAGGCATAGACATGAGAATCCTTGGCACTATTATAGCAGATAGTGGATCTGCTTAAACATATTTCTACAGCTACTATTCCACCTCTACCATCAGCTCCAGTACCTCTACCACCACCAACTCCTTCATAGAAAACACCTTTAGAGAGGATTAAGAAGATAGGAGTTGTAGATTTTTTGGGTACAATAGAGGATGATGTAGCACGAAAAGAGTACTAGTTAGAGAGCACCTTCAGAATTCTGGAATAATTAGAGTATTCAAAGGAATAGAGCTTAAAGTGTACAACTTCTCTCTTTCAAGAAGAAGCATTCCATTAGTGGGATATTATTAAAAAAAGCAAGGCAATAATAGATCTCACCTAGGAGTTATTCTTAACAGAGTTCAAAAAGAGATATATTCTAGACTCATACAAAGATAAGAAAAGGTAGGAGTTCTTGGATCTGGGATAGGGTAGGAGAACAGTGTTAGAGTATGAGAAGGATTTCACCACAATGATCAGGTATGCAAAGGAGTTCATTCGTAATAAAGAGGAGAAGTGTAAGAGATTTCTGAAAGGCTTAAATGTAGAATTAAGGATGCAAATAGCTAACTCTAGTGTGATAGATTTTGCAGTATTAGTAGCATTTTCATATGATATGGAAGAGATAGTACAGGAGAAGAGGGACTTCTTTTAGAGAAAGAGATAGTTCACGACTGGGTAATCCAGTGCAGCCTCAGGTGGTAGTAAGAGAAGAAAAGAAGCACAGTTTTAGTCTCCATCAGTGCACCAAGCATAGAGGCAGACACAATCTCAAATATCTATGCAAGCTTCTATAGTTAGACCTCGACCACCTCCATGAGCTACTAGTGCTCTAGGACCAGCAAGTAACAAGAATGGACCTTCGACTTGCAATACTTGCAACAAGAGACATTGGCCTAATGTTGGTTGGTAGGAAGGGAGAATGC
Organism: Hura crepitans; assembly: GCA_948208565.1. Lineage (NCBI taxonomy): Eukaryota > Viridiplantae > Streptophyta > Magnoliopsida > Malpighiales > Euphorbiaceae > Hura > Hura crepitans. The sequence goes on along the minus strand of CANXYI010338242.1, from coordinate 4,424 downwards.
TTGACTTGTGATGCCTAAGATCATTATCAGAGAGAGTGTCCTCAGCGACAACCAGAAGATACCAGTACTCAAGCATCTATAGTAGCATCTCAGAGTAGAGGACAGAGGTAGGGTAGAGGGAATCAGCCCAGTGTTAGTCAGGGGACAAGTTCAGAATCTCATGCACTATTGAGGCAATATGATGTTAGGGCCCAAGAAAAAGCAGTAGTGCCAGAAGTCATTACTGGTACATTTCACTTATTTGATGTTCTAATTTTGTCATTGATAGACCCAGGATATACACATTCTTATGTATACAGTACACAAGCACATGATAAAAGACTGAAATCTGAGTAAGTGAACATAGACATTCAAGTTACTAATCCTTTAGGACAGAGTATGAATGTGAACCAGGTGTATAGACAATGTCCCTTAGTAATCTAGGAATGTCTGTTTCCTATGGATTTGATTGAGTTACCTTTCCATGAATTTGATTTAATTTTAGGAATTGATTAATTGTCTGAACACTAGGCTATAATGGATTGTAAACACAAGAAGCTGACCCTCCAGACTATAGAGGGCTAGCCAGTGATAATTGTAGGTGAGAGACACCTTCCAAATAATCTCATCTCAACTGTTACAGTAAGAAAACTCATTCATAAAGGGTGTGAAGCCTATCTAACACATGCCATTGGCACCAATACTTCTACACCTACTCCTGAATAGATCCCAATAGTTTCTGAATATCCTGATGTGTTTTCTAATGAGTTATTAGGATTGCCTCCACAGAGAGAGCTTGATTTTGAGATTGAGGTGTATCTTGGTACAACTCCTATGTCTATTAACCCCTATAGAATAACACCTGCTAAGTTGAAAGAACTGAAGGTACAATTGTAAAATCTATTAGACAAGGGGTTCAATAGACCTAATACTTCACCTTGGGGAGCCCCTATTCTATTTGTGAAAAAGAAAGATGGGTCACTTCGATTGTGCATTGATTATAGATAGCTAAATAAAGTGATAGTGAAAAACAAATATCCCCTACCCAGGATAGATGACCTTTTTGACTAGTTGAGAGGTGTAGGTGTGTTTTCCAAGATTGATTTGAGATCTGTGTATCACCAATTGAGAATAAAGGAAGTTGATATTCCTAAAATAACTTTTAAGACTCGATACGGGCATTATGAGTTCTTAGTGATGCCATTTGGGCTTACTAACGACCCAACAGGTTTTATGGATCCAATGAGCAGAGTGTTTCAACCATACCTAGATTAGTTTGTTGTGGTATTTATTAATGACATCCTAATGTATTCTAGGACTAGAGAAGTACATGAATAGCATCTTATAGTGGTGCTACAAACTCTGAGGGAAAGATAGTTATATGCCAAACTGATTAAGTGTGAATTCTAGCTGAATGAAATAGCTTTTCTGGGACATGTAGTATTAGCAGAGGGTATTAGAGTAGACCCTAGCAAGTTCAAAGCAGTATTAGAATGGGGACCTTCGAGAAATGTGATAAAGATACAGGGTTTTTTGGGTTTAGCTGGGTACTACAAAAGATTTATGAAAGGATTTTCTATGATTGCCGCACCTCTGACTAGATTGATCAAAAAGAATGTGAAATTTGAGTGGGATGCTAGATGTCAAGAAAATTTTAACAAGTTGAAGAAGATTTAACAGAAACTCCCATCCTGATTCAACCTGAATAGGGTAAGGACTTTATTTTGTATTGTGATGCCTTACTTAATAGATTGGGTTGTGTATTGATGCAGGAAGGAAAAGTGGTAGCATATGCTTCGAGACAATTGAAACCATATGACAAGAACTACCCTACTCATGATTTGGAGTTAACCGTTATTGTGTTTGCTTTGAAAATTTTAAGGCCTTATCTGTATGGTGAGAAGTGTTATATCTATATAGATCACATGAGCTTGAAATATCTCCTTATTCAGAGGGAGTTGAACTTGAGGCAAAAAAGGTGGTTAGAACTAATTAAAGATTATAATTGTTTGATAGACTACCACCCAGGAAAATCTAATGTGGTGGCAGATGCTTTGAGTAGGAAATTCATCGTAACCTTAAGAGCCATGAATGCTAGACTGCAGTATACAAGGGAAGATGTTATTCTAGCTGAACTTCATATTAAACCAAATTTCAGCCAATAGATAAAGGAAGCTCAGGTAAGGGATGAACAATTGAGATAGATTATGGATAAAGTTAAAGAGGAGAAGGCAGCAAGATTTGAATTAAGTTAGGATATATGTTTATATTATCAAGGCAGGTTATGTGTACCTAGTACAGATGACCTGAGGTTACAGATACTGAAGGAGGCACATGAAGCTCCTTATTCTATACATCCTAGTAGTATGAAGATGTACATAGACTTGAAGTCTCAATACTAGTGGTTAGGTGTGAAGAGAGAAGTAGCAGAATATGTGGCTAGATGTTTGACATGCCAGTAGGTAAAGCTGAGCATCAGGTTCCTTCTTAATTGCAACATCCTATAACAATACCAAAATGGAAGTGTGAAAATGTTACAATAGACTTTGTAATAAGATTGCCGATGACTAGGAATAAGTGTGATGTTGTGTGGGTGATTGTTGACAAATTGACTAAAATAGCTCACTTTATTCCTATCAAAATGGATTCCTCACTAGAAAGATTGGCTAAATTGTACATTGATTAGATTTTCAAACCCCATGGTGCACCTATGGCCATTATTTCATATAAGGATCCTCACTTCACTTCCAGGTTCTGGAAGAAACTACATCAGGCATTAAACACTAGGCTGACTTACAGTGCGGCCTTTCACCTTTAGATAGATAAACAATCAGAAAGGTTGATACAGGTACTTAAGGATATGTTGCATAGATATGCCTTTGAATTTAAAGGCAGATGGGACCAGTACCTATCCTTATCTGAATTTGCATATCATAATAGTTATCAAGCTAGTTTGGGCATGGCACCTTATAAGGCACTATACCATAGAAGGTGTAAAACTCCATTGTGCTGGCGTGAAGTTAGGGAAAACAAAATTTCAAGAGTTGATCTGATCGGAGATACAGAAGAAAAAGTTAGAGTTATTAGGGAAAGATTGAAAGTTGCAACTTATAGATAGAAATCCTATGTTGACTTGAGCTGAAGGGATATTGAATATACAATGGGTGACAAAGTATTTTTGAAAGTATGTCCATAGAAGAAAGTGCTTAGATTTAGGAAAAAAGGGAAGTTAAGTTCCAGCTTTATCAAACCATATGAGATTATGGAGAGAGTGGGACCACTAACATACAGGCTAACATTGCCACCTAAGTTATGATAGATAAATTATACGTTTCATGTTTTAATGCTTCAAAGGTACAGATCAGATCCCTCCTATGTAGTTCCAGTGACTGATATTGAGGTACAACCAGACCAGAGTTATAATGAAAAACCAAAATAGATTTTGGCTCAAGAAGTAAAGTAGTTGAGAAATAAAACCATTCCTCTAGTTAAAGTTCTCCAGAAGCACCACAATGCAGAAGAAGCCACATAGGAACTCGAGGAACAAATGAAGAGTCAATATCCACATCGATTTAGGTAATTTCAAGGATGAAATTTCTTAAGAGGGGAAGAACTGTAATGTCCATATGTCAAGGCTTCGTGGATAGTACTTTCGAGGCTCAAAAAGTGTGCTTAAAGTGCCAAGTCACCTTCACAAGGCCCGAAGTGAGGTGTACTGGTCATGAAACTTTAAGGGGTTTAAAAATGTTGAAAATGACTTAATTTAAAGATTTAGAAAAACTAATAAATTATTTTAGGCCAAAATCTAATGGGATGTAGGTTCAGGTGGATTCGAGCCAAGAAGGACCTAGGATGTGCTCAGATAAACTTGAAAATACAATACCTTGAAGGTCAAAAACTCTCATGAGTCCATTGGTAAATGAATTTTTAAATTTCGAGGTTGTTTGCTACTTTTTCTTAATTTTTAGGTTTTACACATAAAATAAGGCAATTAATTAACTATCCTATTGAGGGAATTTGCTTGTAAAATTTTACGAGCCTCTAAATAGGACAAATCGAGGATTTTTAAAACAAACATGATGATTTTTGGAGGTCTGAGCAAATTTTTAAAATATTCCAAAGTTTCTACCAAAACTAAGCATTTTTTAGGTGCTCAGGTGACAAGTGTCCCCACCCAGGCCACCTCAACCAGTATACATACCCTTCTTATGCCACATAAGCCTTCACTTGGCATAAACACCTTACACCTCCACTTTTCTCCCTTTTCTTCTTCCTCTCATTCTCGACGCCATTTCTACCTTCACTCCCCCATTTCCATAGCTTTTCAAGCCTAAACTAGCCACTAATTCACACCAAAAATCCCATTAATAAGCAACAAATTTATCTTTGAAGAGGTTGGAAGCAATAGGCAGCCATAGAACTCAAGAAAAATCCAAGAGTCCTTA
>CANXYI010338166.1:0-10387 GCA_948208565.1 Hura crepitans | reverse complement strand
GTATTTTATTGTAGATTGTAGCCATCTTCTCTCCAATTGCCTCACTAAGTAATGATGAACCTCAATGGGGCCTCTTAGCATTAGGAAAGTTCATAATAAAGTTTGGGTATGATTTTCTACTGTGTGAGAAGGCTTCTATTGCCTAAATCCCTCTAAGGCTTATTTAGAACCTTCTTGCTACCTAATACATCAAAATATTCCTTTGGCTTTCACTTAAACATGGTCTAATGACTAATGTTGAAAGATGTCAATGTCATGTATGGTCATCTTCTAACTACCTGATTGGTCCTGTGGATCCAAAGACCTCAATGCATCTACTTCACGATTATATCATGGCTTTTCAATGTTGCCAACCTCTCGTACCATCTAAATTAGAATAAGTTTTCTTTAATCCTGATATTTCCATTCAAAACTAGGTTTTCCATAATTAAAAGGGTAATAACATTATTGTTAATGGTATTATATTGCTAATGCTTTTTAGTATGAGTTGTTGGGTATTTTGGAAAAGGCACAATTGGGTTATTTTCGAAGGACTACATGAACTAATCTACATTGTTTATCAAAATTTTCTTGCTTAAGCACAGAATATCATGAATGCCATTAATGCTCTAGACATTACTCAACATTATGTTAAAACCCTACATTTTATTGCTTGGAATTGTCCTTCTAATACCTACTTAAAGCTAGATACGGATACTTCATATGATAGTGGCAATCAAACTACTTATGGAAGTGGTCTTATATGAGGTGACAAAGGCTATAGGTTTACCAGTTTTGTTTCTAATATTGGTTCTTGCTATATACTTCATGCTAAAGCATAGGTTATTTTTAGGGAATTCAACTTGCTAAATTTGTAGGTGTTTAGTTGACCTATGTTAAATGTGATAACAAGGTAGTGATTGACATGTTCCTTGGTTATAATTCCATAACAGCCTCATGTTAGTCATTAATTCATAGAATTTAGCCACTAGTAGCTTTTATTGATTGAATTAGCTTCCATAATTTTGCTATAAACCATCTCTCACACCTTGCTTATGGGTTTCCACTAGGTGTTCATATCATTGATTCTGCTCCTTCAAGTTTGCAAGATTGATTATTTCATGACATTACTGGAATTTGTCATTATTTTTTTTTTCTTTGGGTTTACCCTATTATTTATACCAAAAAAAAGAATATTAAAGCTAAATATATATGTTAGTCAAATAAATTGCATAGCAATAAAGGTATTCATATGTCACAGCTAGTGTGTATTCATAAAAGTAATTATAATAAGTAAAAATCGTAATTAAAGTATATATCAAATTGATTTTTAAATTTTTAATTTATATATAATGTATAATAATTTATAATCTTATATACAAGAATATGGTTAAAGGATAGAAATGAAATATCAATGTCTAAAATAATAAATCGAGTATGAGAATTATTTAGTAAAACAAATAATAGTTTTCTTATTGTTAATTAAAGTCCAACATTTGAATTGGTACTTATGTATAAATTAATTAAAATAAATATAATGATAGTCTTTTTAAATTGCTCAGCACTCAAAATTATTATAAAGTACAATTTTAATATACTAAATATGTTAATATATATAAGTAAAGAAGAAAATTTGACTTAACTTGTGAATATAACCCATTAACTATTAACTATTAACTAACCACTAAAAAATCTTCAATATAATTAATAAGTCCCAATATAGCATAAACTTGCAGATTTATAAGATACCTGTAAGAGAGAAAAAAGCTACCCTAGCAGTAACCTAGGAATAAAACTTTGAAGTTTAAGTTAAAGTGGATTAAAAGTTTGGGCAGAGTAACTTTAGTGCTAAAAGTACTTTCCTTTAAGTGTGCAGTAAGTGGCTTATTTATAATTGGTATATAGGTAGGTAAGAAACCTTTGATTTAAGGAGAGAGCTCTCCATGTAAGGATAGGTTTAAATGGGTTTACTTGAGTTTAAGCCTTATTACCTTAAAGGGCCTAAACTCAAAGAGGATAACAAAGAGTACTATCATTGTCCCCTTTTGAATGGATTGTATCATTCATTTGGACTACAATCTAATTGCTATCTCACAACATTCACTTATCCAATAGGGTCATTTTGAATTCTAAATTTTAAATAAGGGTAGTTATTGATGCAACAATTTGATTGACATGCCTGATGCTTTGTAACTAATGACTACCATTAATAGGCTTCTTTTTGTCTTTCAAAGTATCATTAATGCTTTAGGGATCTCGTCTTTTAAGAATGCTTTCAAACATATAAATAAAGGATTAGAATTTTCACTTTTACCATTTTGCTTTCTTTTTATTTTAACAGTATCCTTTAATTACTCATTGTTCTTTGCTTCTTTATACTTTTAACTTCAATTCTAAACTTGTTATTTTTCATTAAGTAAGTGTCTTCCTTCTTTTCTTCACGATTTACTTTTTATAATTATATTTTCTCCTCCTATAGATTTTACAATTTTTGGTAATACATTTTCTTCCTCTCTTTCCTCCTCCATTAAATCTATGCCTTAAGTTAAGAAGAATTCTAAAGATGTAAATATTAATTAGCCAATTAGATCCTTAAGCTTTACCAAAAGTATGAGGTCTAAGAATATTTTGGCCTCTGTTGGGGAAGCAAGGCCCTCTAAGGCTAGCAACCAACATTCTATGAACTAGTTCTCAAGAGATTGGTAACATGTTAACCCTATTCATTAGCCTTAATCCTGTTAAGAGACCCTCTCTAGTCATCAAGCAACATCTTTAAAACATCCAAGTGAGATATAATATCTTAGATGATTATTCTATTTTAGCATGTCCAGTCGATATGGGTTATGATAGTAGCCCTTTTTATTGAATTTTTTTTTCATTTTCTTTCAAAAACTTTTTGATTATCAGCTTAAATTACCTTTTCTCTATTTTTCTTGAAAGCATTACGAGGGAATATAACTTTAACCTTAGTCAATTAAGTCCTACAAGGTGGTTAATTTTGGTATGCTTTTGAGCATTGTGTCATCAATATAGTGTCCCCTATTTAATGGATCTTTTTCATTGCTTCTTTTATTTGATTTAGAGGGATACCTCTTTCGTAGCCTTTATAACTAGATTGGGTAGGGATTTATTCGATGACCTTCCCCAGTCCAACAAAGGCTTTTGGGATAGCTATTTTTTTTATCAGGAGAAAGAAGTGGGGACACTTCCCAAAAGTCTAATCCACATCTTTTTAATTTTTGAAAGACAAAACCTCTGATCTCCTATATGTTAGGGAGTGACTTAGCTCTTTTATTGAGTAAGGGAATCTAATCTATGAAGACTATTTTTCTCACTTTTAATCAAAATCCTTTCGATGAGGGGGAACCTTGGTTTTTTAATTGTTTGACTTGTTTCCTCATTTGCTTTTTAAATTTATGTGTCCCATTAATATTTATCATTTCTTTATTTTTATTTACTTGTATTTTATTTTTCATTAATAACCAATGCTAGTAAATCTAATCGTTATATGAAGGTGAAGGAAATTGCCAAAAAGAGGGTATTGGTAACCACTTCAAACATCCTTCCTTCCAAGTGGTGTAACACTCTAAAATTTTTTAGTTTCGAATAGTATCTTTTAGTTTATGAATAGTTTCCTTAGGGTATCCTGGTATGTAAAGTGAAGTTTTGGATGATGGAAAGTATGATTCTTATGCTATATAACATTTGCATGTGTTAGAAATTATATAACATAAAGATCACAAAGTTTGAGAATAAACTCTAAACAATGAATTAGTTAGTAAGACGAAGGAAGAATAGTGCATAAACAGGGCTCTTTATGTAAGATAATAAAAAACCAAGATGATGGTAGGTTATAATTGGTAACAATTTGTATTATTGTATAAGCCATAATAATTTTAAGTAATTTCAATTTAAAAGGGACATGTTGATGAGTGACACGTGGCAAGATCATGGCCACTCAACCTTAAGATACAAAGGCTTAATGAGAGAGAAATAGGGGACACATTTCTTTCTCTCGTCTTCTTTCTTTTTAACTCATGGTAGCCCATAAACTCTACCATAATCCTCCATTTACTCTTCAAGTTTACAAGATTTAAAATTATTTGATGTCACTAAAAAGATCAAACCTCAAACATTAAATAACAAATTCAAGGATTATGCAAAAAGAAATGAGAGATTTAAAGAATTAAAAAGGAAAAAGAAGAATCAAGCTTGATATGACGGGCTCACTTGAAGCATCCAAAATTCTCAATGCACGATGAGACCATTAGAGTTTTTAAAAATCATAGAGTGGGGATTGTTGTAGAGGATAGCACAAAAATGGAGTTTTGTGCAATTATAACTTAAATCCCTTTATTTATATGCAAAATTGATTTAATTGAGTTTTTTATTAATCTATAATGAATTGATTGGCTATTTTGTATGGATTTGTACCTAAATATGCCTTAAAACAAATGGCAAAAATGGCAAAAAAGGGATTTGAAATAATGATGTTAATTTAATTTGGCAATGGAGATTTTTGAATGGAAAATTGCTGGGTTTCTACATCTGATAAAGGCTTAAGACATGACCCTGCTAATACATGTCTAACTTATGCACTATTTCACATAATTCAAACATTTTCTAAAGCCAATGAATAATGTAATTATTATAAATTGTAATTGAGGGTTTATGCCTACTAATTCATTTAAATATAGTCCTCATATAATAATAAATGGAATTAATTAAAATGACTAAAATAATGAGAAGATTTAAATGTTCTTGTAAATTAATTCTTCTGTGTGTGTGTATATGTATGTTACCATTTATTATAGGGGATAAGAAAATAATTAGTATGAAACTCCTATTTAAATCTTAATAACAAAATAAATAAGGGTTAAAGGAAATTTACTAAAACTTAGGATACATGCTTAGGTCTAAAAATGTGTTTGTGTGTGGTAAAATGTGCATGTATGTATGTATAAAAAAGATGTTCCCAGATCATGTCTTAAAACTTTAATTAGTTATGTTACATGATCTTTATGAATAGTGAAAGCCATAATTCCTTTATAGAAATTCATAAACAAGTAATTATGTGTATAAATGCTTCAGGAAATATAATAACCATAATAACCAAGAGCAAATTTTTGACAAGTAATAGTAATATGTGTAAAGTGATGTTTTTAACAACATAATGATACATCAAATTTTCAAAGAATATTAGGTATGTGTTTATAAAGTGTTTTGTATATGGTCCATAAATGAAAAGGTTTAAGAATTTGAATGTGATAAGGCCTAAATATTAATGGAATGATATAAGTAAAAAGACATAGCTTTGATGAATATGTTATGAAATTTCTATGCTCAAATAACAGTAAGAGATATTAAATTGTGTTGAAGTGGTATTAAAGCATACATGATCAACATATATGCATACAAATGTATGCACACATGGTTAAAAATTTTAAATGTTGATTATTAAAAAATGAAATGATATGAATATAATGAATTGTAATATGTAAATGATTTATGTGAAAGCATCATTTATGAGATCAACATGCTATATTAATGAGAATGCAAAAATGAAATGATATATGTACATATATATGAAAATGTATGTATTATATTGCTAGATATAAAGTGAATTACCATAAATGAGGATAAATAAATGAAAAGGCAGGTATCTTTAATGATACTTATGCAATTATGTAAGTGATATATGAAATTTGAATATATAAATGAATTATGAGATAAATGAAAGTTATGTGTGTATGCGTATAGCCTTGAGTATGAATATATGTCATCTGAAGGGCATATGACATATTATATGTTTACAAAGAAACATACGCATAATGGTTGTTAGTGTTGTTAATGAGACAACTTTTAATTAATTATTTTGTAGTATTATGTGAAAGCAATTTATCAAATGATAAATGAATGATAAAGTAAATAAAATTCGATGTATTATTACCTTTAGTAACCCTAATAGGAATTAAGTTGGATAAGTTGGCATGCCAATCAACGTATAATGGTACCATTACATTTTAGGTTGTACCTATATTTATATCAATTATACATCTTTATGTTCAAGCTATAACTAAATAATTATTAGGCTATATCCACTCATATACAATTTTAGGCTATAACCAATATCCCTTAATTCCAGATATTTAGCTCTAAATATTTATGCCTCTAATATTTACTCTAAGCAAGGTAAAAAGATTGAGAAATGGAAAATGTTAAATAAATTATTGATGGTCTAATCTTGGAGATTATTTTCAGATATGTATGACTTTATATATATAAGTACTTCTCATTTTATGTAATTGGAAAATTGCTCTATATATAATGCTTTTATAGGTTTGTAGAATGAACATTTGAAATTCTGTACTGGTATTATATATATATAACTACTATAATTTCATATTTATTAAAAGAAATTATGAAAGTGATATGGATTAAGTTATATAATTGTTCTTTATTTTATTTTCCTTATTTTGAATACTATTTTGCATGCTTTAAGTATAAAATTTTGATAATAAGTAGAGGTCGTCTAATTTAGGGTTACACCATTAAGGATTTTATCCTTAGCATGTTGGTTTTACCTCACATAGGTACTAATTGGGTAAAGTTAAGGGAGAAGCTGAAGACTGCATCAAAGTCCATTAGAAGAAGGATAAACTTGTGTTGGAACTTTTTATATTTTGATTATTATATCTTGTTAGATATGCAAGTTGAAATTTCACATTGTGATATAAACTCCATGTAATTTGTATAATTTGATTTTTAAGACAAATAAATTATGTTTGTGTATAAAGAGATGATATATGGATGTTAGTAGGGCATCGTGATATATGTTCTAATGAGAACTTTATTTAATGTTATGGATATTAGAATGGTTGGCACATGAGAGACATTGATGGTGGATGTATATATATATTGTAAAAAATTGTTTATAGGATTGAATAGTGTATCTGAACAGCTGTTGTGCTACCAAAATTTTCATGTTCGACATTTAATGACTTATATTATATATAAATGTACAATGAAAATTTTTGTTCTACTTTTTTGTTTGTTCATTTGTTTGTATATACACTTATAATCCATGATATTTGGTTTATATGAGTTGTAACATCTCTTTATCAGATTCTCTTAGAGATTGATTAAGGTGTGTTACAAATGGAGTTGTCTACTAGTGTTCAAAGGGAAAAAAGGTAACTCACCTTTACTTTAGAGGATGAATCATCTATTGAGGATCAACCTCCTTTACCACCAAAGGTCGACAAGCTAATAACCTCTTGGGGTTTCCAACTTAAAGGAGTTAGCATAACATCTGTGCCCATTGCTCCCCATGTCTCTTTAGAGCAAAATGGCTAATCTAAGGAGATTAATACTTACAAGTTGACTAGGATGCTCAATCTGGTAAAGTTGATAGCAAAAAATATCGAGAATGAAAGTGCCACTGTTCAAAATTTTGCAATTACTAAATATTCTAGCAAATGTCTAGATTTCCCTTAAGATACCAATCGAGTTCAATCAATAAGCCTTCATAGATCGACTTTATGTGAGGTTAGCCATTTGTTGTAAGTTAGATTTAAATATCTTTTTGTTTTTGTTTACTTTTTTAAATTTTCACTATTTTACTTAATACATTTCTTCTTCTTTTCCTTTTTCTCTTTCTTTTAATAAGGGATTTGGCATATTCAAATGTTAGAGTCTTTTGTAATAATCTTGTGGCTACTTGTCGAGATTCCAATAAAAAGTATAAAAAGTTCTAAATGGCTTTAACCACTGTAAATGAGCAATTCACTTGGATTAGCTGATCTAAAGAATAAATATTCTTCTCTCAAGAACTAAGTTGTCTAGTTGAATGATCAGCTTCTAATGCTTTGAGATGATCATAAAGCTTTGAGAAAATCATCTAAAGCTAACAAAGAAACAACCCAAAAGGCTCATAAAGATGTTATAAAGTCTTAAAGGCAGAAATGTTTGAGAATGTTAGAGGTCAAATTGGAGACTTCCAGCGTAAGGTAAAGGCATCACTCAAAGAATGTTTCTCTATGATAGATTTCTCTTTCATCAATATATTGATTGATAAGAAATATGAACAAAAAAAAAGAAGAAGAAGAAAGATAAGAAGGTAGGACTATCAAAATAGACCCTACCAAGGCTACCTTTCTTGTCGGGGATGCTACAAGGGTTAATACTCATTTGCCCATTACTCTTTCCACTGATGCTCTTAAAGGAGATTAGGACCCTTATTCGAGGGTTGATGTAGTTGATGTAAATTAACTATTTTTTTCTTTCGTAATTAACTTTTAAGTAAACAATACTTGTTGATTTGATTATCTTCATATGCATACATTACTTTTACTTATAGAAAATAACCAAGACTTATTCGAAATCATAATTGCATGATTAAGAGTAACTTCAAGAGAATTACATAATGTGAATACATTTTCTTAATGTGAATACATTTTCTTCCACTTTTGTGGAAATCCCTCAAGAAGGGTGTGCAATCCTAGCAAAAATCCCTCGATTGGGCATGACCAATTGTCTTAAGGTTTACACGAAATACTTTTTCAGTTTCTCTATGTTCCAAGTTTTAAGAACACTTTTGCCTTTAATTGTTTAGAGTTTGTAAATGCATGGTCCTAAAATCTTAGATATTTTGTATGGCCCTTCCTAGTTTGGCATAAATTTTCCTGCTCCAGCATTGCCTTTACTTATTTTAGCTTTCTTCAGGACTTCTTCTCCCACATTAAACTTCCTGAGCTTAACTTTAGAATTATAATATTTTGCAATTTTTTACCTGTTACGGCCATTCTAATAAGGGTTTCTTCTTTTTCTTGTTAGTGAGATCCAATTTTAATCATCTTTCACTTTTATTTAGCTTTTAAATATATATTTCAACCATATAAGTAGGTATGCCAATCTCTATAAGGATTATAGCTTTTAAGCCAGAGGTGAAAGAAAATGGCATCTCACTAGTGGCCAATTGAGGTGTTTTCTAATAAGCCTAAATAACATTGTTTAATTCTTTCAACCAATTACCTTTTACATCTTTTAGTCATTTTTTCAATCCTTCTACAAGAATACAATTAGACACCTCCATCATGTCATTTGTTTGTGGATGTGTGATAGAAGTGAATCTCAACTAAATGTTTAATCCCTTACAAAATTCTCTAAATAAAGAATAGTCTAATTGCTTACCATTATCTTTAATTAACACCTTAGGTAGCCTAAATCTATAAATGATATCTTTCTAGATAAAGTATTAAATCCTAGTAAGTATTTGTTGTTACTAGTTTAGCCTCAATCCATTTTCTAAAATGAATCATTGCAATAAATAAAAACTTTATCTTTTTCCTTCAAGAAATGGGTCGAGAATATCAAGGCCTCACTGATCAAAAGGCCATGAGATCCTTATTGGCTTCTAGTTTGTCCTAAGCTTTCTAATAATCCTTCTATGTATTTGACATTATACGATGTATGGATTAACTCTCTTGCATTTTTTAAGATAGAAGGCCAATAATAGCCTAATTACATAATTTCTAAGCTATTGCCTTGGCTATTTTATGGGCTCTACATATGCCTTTGTGAATTTCTTTAATGATATAATTACCTTCTAACAGGGTCAGACATTTGAGCCATGGGTGAACTTTATCCTTTTTGTAAAGTGTCCCTTTGATCAGAGAGTACCCAAAAGACTTCTAAGAAATTTTTCCTTAATTTTGCTTCTTCCTCAAGTAAGATACTCGATTAAAGATACCTTACTATTGGAAAGAACTATGTTTCTTCAAGCTTTTCATGCATCACTTCTAACTTATTGAGTGCTGATACTTGCTTTTCTTTGATCAGAAGCCATTTCATTGGCTTTGGGTCCTTCAAAGTAACCAACTTGGCCAAGACATTGGCATCTCTGTTATCTTCACTATAGATTTTTCAATCCTTCATTTAGTGCCCGTGTCTTCTAACTCCTATAGCAAAGCTTTGGCTTTTTTAAGGTATTTTTGTAAATACTCCTCTTGGGCTTCGAAATTTCCTGTAATTTACTAAGTCACTAGTTGTGAATCATTTTTTATTATAAAAGACTCTAACTTAACCTATTCCACTAATCTTAATCTTGCTATCAATGCTTCGTATTTTATTATATTATTAAAAGCCTCGAAATTCAATTTTAAAGTATACTCTATAGTGATATTGATCTGCCCCTTAATAAAGATTCCAGCCCTTGCACCTATCTTCTAAGATGCTTCATCTACAAATAATTCTCATGTTAAAATTTTGAATGACTAACTGAATATGCTCATGCTTGAGCTATTGAATTCAATAACACAATCGGCTAGCACTTGCACTTATATCAATAATTGGGGTTCAAACTTTATATCATATGATTAGACTTTGATAGCCTATTCTGCTAACTTTT
>CANXYI010338134.1:0-11160 GCA_948208565.1 Hura crepitans | reverse complement strand
ATTAAACATGCATTAGCAATAGACATTATGCTGAAATAATTTGCATGTCACACAACATGCATTAATCAGATGATAAAACATATACATATTCCTATACAGCGCAAAGTAAGCAATAAGCTTAAGGACATGATCATCACACATATCTTTAACATAACTCATCATTATCACATAGTCAACATAACAATCCTCATGATATAACTCACATATGTATTTTAATCCATACACACAACCTATAAGCACAAAAGATGTATTCATATGTCATACTTTACATATAAGCTATGAAACTGAGATCATAGGTCAAGTCATATTACTTCATCAGTAACAATGATAGTTATTAGTTTAATTAATTCCCATACTATCAAGAAAACTATCTAAGGCTGGATAACAAATACACGGTATCATGCCTGAAGGCTTACGATATCATGCTCGAAAGCTCATAGTATCATGCCTGAAGGCTCACGGTATCATGCACAAAAGCTCACGGCATCATGCCCGAAGCCTCGTGACCTATAAGTTTTGTAAAGCCCGACAAACTATCGTTTGATGAACAGTAACCCTTAAGCCTAACACAGTGATGTTCAAGGCACCGAAGCATAACTTACTGGTAGATAAGGATTTTGGTCAATCAAATTTTTACCGACCAAAAAGTGAAGAAAAAGAATGAAATTAAAATTTTATTAGAACCAATAAATCTTTTTGGGCTAAAAACTAGTAAACAGTGACTTCAGTTGGGGCTGTACCGGGACAGCTTCAGGAAGTGCTCGGATGGACCTGAAAATATCATACCTTGTACCTTAAAAATTCTAATGGGTGTGATGGAGAAGGAATTTTATTTTTTTGAGGTCGTTTAATATTTTTTCTAAATATTTTATTCTAGTAAGTGAATAGTGTCAAAAAGTCCACTATTGAATTTTTACTTGAAATTTTATGTGGGCTTTAGTGACACTACTTAAGGATTTTTAAAATTGAATTGAATATTTTTAGAGGTTTAGAGAATATTTTATGAATTTCTAAAGATTTAAAATGGCATAGGGTGAATGGTAACCCTATCTTCCGAATGAGTTTTAGGCTGAAATTTTGAGAGACCCTTAATGAAATTAATCGAGGATTTTTGGAACTAGAATTATATTTTTGGAGGTCTATGGAAAATTATTCTAAATTTTTAAACTTTAAAGCAAAATAGGATCAATTTAGGCTGTTTGATTAACACATGGCGCAATCGTGGCCATCCACATTGCTAATGTACTTAAAGGGACATGTGTGCCTAAAGGATGGTATGAAAAGGAGTCATCTTCTCCTTCCTCCACAAATGGCAGATGCCATTCCAAGCCATGGGAGCCTCCACTTTTCATCTTTTTCTCTCTCCACCTATGCCAAAAACACATAACATTTATATGGTTCTAAACCTCCATGATGTTCTAAAGCTATTCTAATAGATAGAATTAGAAAAGGATGTCCAAAAATGAAGTTATGAACACTTAACGAATAGTGCCATTTTGATGTGTAAGTGATTCTTTTCAAGGTTTCATATTTTTCTTAGGGAGTATTTGAGGTGTACATATTATCCCTTAAAAGAGATTTTCAATTTAGGGTTATGTATAATTTTGTAAGAATTTTTAAAGTTGGAACCCTATTATAAAAGTTTTGGAAATGGTGGTTCAAGGTGGAGAAAGATGGATTCAATAGTTTTGGAGTGGCTTCAACATGTCTGGGAGCCTACTATAAGTGAATTTAGCTGAAACATATTTTATATGTTAGGAAAAATATAGAATAAAGATTTGGGTGTGTGTATAGAAATATTAGTGGCATGGGTGTTTATGTGTGGGTGTATGTGAAATGCATGTTAGGAGGTGTAATTTGAGGAGATAAGATGTGATGGATGTGGAAAAGATGTGTATGTATGTGTTACATGCATGACTAAGTGTATGCCGTGTATGCCATATATGCCATGGCATGGGTATGTATGTATGGCATGAAAGCATATGAGGATAGGATAGCAACATGACATATGACATGTGAGTAACCTAGAATGAGCAAGAAATGATATGGTTATGTGAAGAGAATTAATAAGGTATGATGCATGAATGATGTATGTAGGATGGATGTGTGAGAACATGTAATAAAATAGGTAAAGTGGAAAATGCTAGATGAGAGAATAAGAAATTAATTAGGAGTTGTTGTTTAAGATTTTAGGGTTTGAAATAATCAATTAATATGCTAATATAAATGTAATATCAAATGGGGTAAAGAATTTTTGGATATAATGGATTGGGGTGAAAGGAAAACAGAATGGATTATTAGGTTGGTGAGAAAAAGATTACCAAATGAATAGTAGCTTCTATGTAAAAAAGGCCAATAACTATCTAGGATTTACGATGACCTGTAACTGTTCGAAAAAATATGACTTGATGAAATAAATTAATATCTGGGTCTTACTAACTTGAAAATAATTAGAATAAAAATTTGGTAAAGTGTAAGAGTGATTAGCTAAATTAAATGGGAACCAAGGTGGGTTAGAGAGCTATACAGATAATAAAAAGTTGAAGGAATAAATCATAAGAGAAAACCAAAAATTATTAATACACAAATAATGTTTGGATAGAATTTAAAGAAATCAATACATGGACATTTTGTGCACTGTGGAATATAGACAAAGGTTGTAATTAGCAGAGACCCAAAAGACATGTGTATGGTGTAATCCCTGTAAAGAATTCCATAAAGTATGTTGAGCAATTATCAAACAGTATCGAGAATAAATACTATTATAAATATAGTAACAAGGAAAATAAATTATTACACTAGGGAGTTAAATTATTGCTATATATTGCAAGGAAAAAGGGGCATAAAAGCCATAGGGTATAATATTTTTAGAGACATGGAAGTGAGGGAAAATGAACAAAAGTTTCTAGAAAAAGAGAAACTAGAGCCATGTGTAAAAAAAGATAAAAGACAATCAAATGACATTAATAAAAAGAATGGAACTTAAGTTAATTGATAAATAAAGTAAGTTGATCCAATCAAGGATATGATTTAACATAAATATTTCAAATATTGAATATAATGGTTGTGAAAGATACTTGAAAGGGAATCTGGGGATTTCTGGTTGTCTATAAATTGGATAGGTTAACCGGTCAACTAGGGATTAATAACTGCTTGAGGCTGAGTCTATGTGGATTTGAGCCTATATATGGTGGGTGCAACTTCTGAGTTTTGCTTTGAGCCTACACAATCTAGGTATTAGGAGGCCTATGGCTGATCCCTGTTATGCACCATGGGTATTAGGAGGTCTACGAACTGATCCCTACTACCCACTTGTGGATATTGAGAGGTCCCATGGGGCTGATCCCTGCTATCCACTAGACATCTTCCCTATGTTGATTATATTGGGATATTGGGAGGTCCCATAAGGCTGATCCCTACTATCCCTTTTCTGATATTGGGAGGTTCCTCAAAACTGATCCCTGCTATCGGGCAAAGGGTGTGTACAGACACCAAGGTCCAAAATAGGGGCCACTACACATTATGATTCCTGTTATCTTGTGGTTGGGAGTTTTTCTTGAATTATAGGGGTATAAATGGATAAGTTAAGGAACTTAAACAAACTTAAAGGAGATTAACCAGGAACTGAAAGCTAACTATCAGAATTGAAATAACTTATGTGTAAACACATTAAGAACAATAGAAAGGCTGTAAAGAGAAAGATTGAATAAACTTATGTAATTTTAGTGGGATTCCTAAAAGTAGTAAAAAACTAATGAACTGGTGAATGAATAGGAAAACATGCATAAAGAAAAATGCTATAGAAGAAATTATCTAATATAATTAAAGCATCTAGTAATCTATATATATACACATAATGAATAGAGATGAATGATGGAGGTTAATCAGAAAATAGTAAGAATAAATAAATAAGTTGTACGAGTCACGTAATTTAGGTAGGGCATGGAGTAAATAGAATGGATGAATGATGATATGGTTTATAACTAAGTAAAAATGAAATGATAAGTAATAATAAAATGGCATTTATAAATCTAAGTGAAGAGTCTAACCGAGCTAATATGATTTGACTAATGAATAGTCATAACTGGAAGCTTTAATAGAGTGATTAGAAAGGAATAAATAAGTGTTGTTAGGAATTCTTATATGCATGCATGTGATGGTGATACATGGTATGTTTGGTTAAATTCACCACTGAGTGCATACTCAGTGTATCGAGTGTCCAATGCATAGGTGGTAGACTTTTGGATGATCCAACGAAGATGACTAACAGTGCAGTTGACGACTATCCAAGTATCATAATGTCTGATTGGATTGTGTTGCTTTAATAGATAAAGGCACTCATGCATGTTACTATGGGTGGTTAAGTGTAATGACACTTAGTTAGCTAGTACGATAGCCTAAGTAGTGTGCAAATGAGTTCTTCGCTATAATAATAGCCTAGGCTGATATTTGACCGTAAGATTAGGCATGAGAGTATCATATGCCAAGAAGGTCTACCCTAGACCACCTATACTAAAAAATAAGATTTTCAAACTGAATAGGAGAACTTTAAGTAAAAGTTAAATGAAAGGTTCCTGGGAAAATCCAAGGATGGGTGACATCATAGGAAGTACCACCTTTGCTTAGTTTCTTTAAGAATATACAGGGGGTGTTATGGTTAGTGGTATTAGAGCGGGTTTAGGTGGTCTTAGGCAGTAATGCATGAGTACCTTAGGAATTTTTAGGTATGGACAGTCGAAACATTGGTGGTAAATGAAGATTCCTGCTAAACAATTGATGAAATACCTATGTGAACTTCTTGAGACAGAAAACAATGGGCTAAAATGATGGTGTTATGACCTTATATGATCCTTTTCCTCCTAATTAGAGTTTACTAATGTTGTTCATGTTGCCATGAAAGGGTAACAATGCTTTAATAGAGGAATATTAAGATCCAGGGATGGTAGGGAGAGATGGTATGGTTACTTAAGCAATCAGAGAATAGAAGCACTTGAAAGAAGAAAGTATAGTACCTTTGTATATTAAGTAGTGATTGTAAGATGATTATCAAGTAACTAAGGCTTTTAATGAGAGAAGGAAGGCAAAAACTAGTTAAGTATTAGGAATAAAGAATAGATAAGAAGTAACAGGGAGTTAGTGTAGTTTTCTAGGAACTCAATTATCTATAGGGAGACAAATAATGCTACAAAAAAGTAATGAGGATAAATAGAGAAACTTAAGGAAATCTTAGGAAATGGAAATGGTAGAGTAAATTTAAAGGTGGTGACAAGGGAAGGAATGACTAATGTATGGTAGCTAGTGAGACCAAATACCTTTGGGATATGAAAAAAGGAAATTGAGTGACCCTGAATAAGGTAATCTAGTTGCCTATAGTCTTAAGATATATTGAAAAAGTTGTTATCAACTTGTAAAGGGCATAGAAAGGGGAGGAATTAAAGTAGAGAACACTTATATTAAGGAGCAACAAAATTACAAGAATTAAGTAGGAAAATGGGATTAATAAAGTTAAAAATACATAGAGGGAAGATATCAGTGATTAGTAAAAGCGAATCACAGGATTTGTTATGGTAAGAGAGTTAGGATAAGATTGAGGATAAGATTTACCTATCAAGGTCCCTGAGGATGTGGGCTATTGTTTCTCTTTGATGCATTTTGTACCGGCCCCGGGGTATTGCATTGTAGAGCTTAGGTTGCACCTTGCCATTTGCATATTTGCATTATACATGACATGTTTTGTTATGATGAAAATTCTATGCATGTGTTTTAAGAGTTAAGCATGGCATAATGATAGCCCTGATATTGAAGGGACTTGTTAGAAATAATGTGATGGTAAGAGAGAGAAAGAGTGATAACGAAACTATAAGTAGAGAGAGGATGGAAGACAATGCTGATACTAATGAGTAAATATAGGAAATGATTTAGATATCAAGGTGTGGACCCTATAAGGATATAATATGAATGAAGTAATGAAAGATGTGTTAATGGTTTATAATGAATATATGTAGCTAGTCTACCTTTGTAGAACTTAAGAGAGGAAGTGAATCGAGTGGTTAGTGGATTAATAACCTCCATAAGATGGATGGAGAAAAGAAATAATTAGGTATCTAGAAGGAATCTAGAGACTAAAGTGCCTTGAGATATTAAAGGAAATAAAAGTGTGATTAAAAAAGTTAATTGAAACAAAGCGACGAAGGAAGAATAGTATGGCCTACATGTGAGATGGGAAAAAAAAGTTAGTGGAGACAAGATTAAGATAAAATGATCTAAAAATCATATTGATAAATAAACAGAAGAAAAGTATAACCTAACATTTAAAAGTGTTAGAGGGAAGCTTGATTAAGAAAGGTTACTATAGGAAGGTTCATCAAAAATATTACTTTGTGATGTCAAGGTAATATTATAGATTTATATTCAATAATGAGATAGTGTGAAGGAAGTAAAAGAGATTGACATAAGATGAACACGTAAGGACACTTTTACAGTGCATGGTGCTATCACTGAGAATATAGTGTAGAAATAGAAGAAGCAGTGGAAGTATTCAGTTTAGCTTTTTCTTTAATTGTTAAAGGATGATGGAATAAAATGTGATAATATCAAAAGTACGTTGAGGGAACTTCACCCACCTTGAGAGAGACTCAGACTAGAGAAATTTGCTTAGTACAGGACAAAAAAAAGCATGTGTAGAGTTTTAGATGAAGGTTTAACCCTAATAAAAAGAGACAAGAATAGAAGTATAGTAAAGGAATGTGAAACTGACCAATCATATGATTACCGAAAATTTTGAGGACGAAATTTCTTAAAAGGGGAAGACTTGTAATGCTCGACAAACTATCGTTTGATGAGCAGTGACACTGGAGCCTGACACAGTGATGTTCAGGGCACCGAAGGATAACTTACTAGCAAACAAGGACTTTGGTCAACTGAACATTGATCGACTAAAAAGTGATGGAAAATAATGAAATAAAAATTTTAGCAAAACCAATAAATCATTTTGGACTGAGAACTGATAAACGTGACCTCAGTTGGGGTTGCCCTGGATAGCTTTAGGAAGTGCCTAGACAGACCCAAAAATAACATGCCTTGAACCTCAAAAATTCTAATGAGTATGATGGAGAAGGAATTTTAATTTTTTGAGGTGTTTTAATATTTTTTTTGAATATTTTATTATGGCAAGTGAATAGTGTCAAAAAGTCCACTTTTGAATTTTGGCTTGAAACTTTACATGGACTTTAGTGACACTACTCAAGGATTTTTAAAACTAAAATGAATATTTTTAGAGGTCCGGAGAATATTTTATGAATTTTTAAATATTTAAAAAGGCATAGGGTAAATGGTAACCTTAGCTTTCGGAGGAGTTTTGGACTGAAATCTTGAGGGACCCTTAATGAAATTAATCAAGGATTTTTGGAACTAGAATTTTGATTTTTAGAGGTCTATTGAAATTATTCTAAAATTTGAAAGTTTAAAGCAAAATAGGATTAATTTGGGCCATCTGATCAACACATGGCATGATTATGGCCATCCACATTGCTAATGGACTTAAAGGGACATGTATGCATGAAGGATGGTATGAAAAGGAGTCATCTTCTCCTTCCTCCACAAATGGCCAATGCCATTCCAAGCCATGGGAGCCTCCATTTTTCATCTTTCTCTCTCTCCACCATGCCAAAAACACATAAAGTTTATATGTTTCTAAACCTCTATGATGTTTTGAAGCTATTCCAATAGACAGAAGTGGAAAAAGTTGTCCAAAAATGAAGTTATGAGCACATAATGAATGGCGCCATTTTAATGTGTAAGTGATTCTTTTCAAGGTTTCATATTTTTCTTAGGGAGTATCTAAGGTGTACATATTATCCCTGAAAAGAGATTTCAATTTGGGGTTATCTATGATTTTGTAGGAATTTTCAAATTTGGAACCCTATTATAGAAGTTTTGGAAATGGTGGTTCAAGGTGGAGGAAGATGGATTCAATGGTTCTGGAGTGGCTTCATCAGGTCTGGGAACCCACTGTAAGTGAATTTAATAGAAACATATTTTGTATGTTAGGAAAAATATGGAATGAAGCTTTAGGTGTGTGTATGGAAGTATTGGTGGCATGGGTGTTTATGTGTGGGTGTATGTGAAATGCATGTTAGGAGGTGTAATTTGAGGATATAAGATATGATGGATGTGAATTAGATGTGGAAAAGATGTGTAGGTATGTGTTACCAGCATGAGTAGGCATATGCCATGTACGCTATGGCATGGGTATATATGTATGGCATGAAAGAATGTGAGGTTAGGATGGCAACATGATGTACGACATGTGAGTGACCTGGAATGAACAAGAAATGATATGCTTATATGAAGAGAATAAATAAGGTATGATACATGAATGATGTATATAGGATGAATGTGTGAGAACATGTAATAAAATAGGTAAAGTGGAAAATGCTATATGAGAGAGTAAGAAATTAATTAGGAGTTGTTGTTTAAGATTTTAGGGTTTAAAATAATCAATTAATATGCTAATATAAATGTAATATTGGATGGGGAAAAGTATTTTGGGATATAAGGGATTGAGGTGAAAGGAAAATAGAATGGGTTAATAGGTTAGTGACAAAAAGATTACTAAATGAATAGTAGCTTCTACGTAGAAAGGGCCAATAACTATCTAGGATTTACGATGACCTGTAACTATAGGAAAAAATATGACCTAATGAAATAAATTAATATCTATGTCCTACTAGCTTGAAAATAATTAGAATAAAAATTTGGTAAAGTGAAAAAGTGATTAGCTAAATTAAATGGGAACTCGAGTGGGTTAGAGAGTTACACAAGTAATAAAAAGCTGAAGGAATAAATCATAAGAGAATACAAGAAATTATTAATAAACAAATAATATATGGATAGAATTTAAGGAAATTAATACATGGACATTTTTTGTGCTATGGAATATAAATGGAGGTTGTAATTAGCAGAGACCCAAAAGACATATGTATGGTGTAATCCTTGTAAAGAATTCCACAAAGTATGTTGATCAATTATCAAATAGTACCAATAATAAATACTATTATAAATATAGTAACAATGAGAATAAATTATTACACTTGGGAACTAAATTATTGCAATATATTGCAAGGAAAAAGGGACATAAAAGCTATAAGGTATAATATTTTGGGAGACATGAAAGTGACGGAAAATAAACATAAGTTAACAGAAAAAGAGAAACTAAAGCCATGTGCAAAAAGAGATAAAAGATAATCAAATAACATTAATGAAAAGAATGGAACCTGAGTTGACTGATAAATAAAGTAAGCTGATCTAATCAAGGATATGATTTAATATAAATATTTCAAATATTGAATATAATGGTTGTGAAAGATACTTGAAAGGGAATCTGGGGATTTCTACTTGTCTATACATTGGATAAGTTTACCGGTCTACTAGGGATTAGCAACTGCTATAGACTAAGTTTGTATGGATTTTAACCTGCGTATGGCAAGTGCAGTTGTCGAGTGTTGCTTTGAGCCTATGCGCTCTGGGTATTAGGAGGCCTATGGCTGATCCCTGCTACCCACTCATAGGTATTGGGAGGTCTACGGATTGATCCCTGCTACCCACTTATGGATATCGGGAGGTCCTATAGGGTTGATCCCTACTATCCATCAGATGTCTTAACTATGTTGATTGTACTGGGATATTGGGAGGTCCCATTGGGCTGATCCCTGCTATCCCTTTTCTAATATTGTGTGGTTCCTTAAAACTGATCCCTACTATCAATTAAAGGGTGTGTATAAACACCGAGGTCCAAAATGGGGGCCACTGCACATTGTGATTCCTATTATCCAATGGTTGGGAGTTCTTCCTAAACCGTGGGGGTATAATTGGAAAAAGTTAAGGAACTTAAACATGCTTAAAGGAGATTAACTCAGAATTGAAAGCTAACTATCAAAATTGAGATAACCTATATGTAAACACATTAAGAACAATAGAAAAGTTATAAAGAGAAAGATTGAATAAACTTATATAATTTTAGTGGGATTCCTAAAAGGGGTAAAAGACTGATAAACTAGTGAATGAATAGGAAAACATGCATAAAGGAAAATGCTATAGAAGAAATTATCTAATATAAATAAAGCAGGTAGTAATCTGTATATAGACACATAATGAATAGAGATGAATGATGGAGGTCGATCAGAAAATAGCAAGAATAGATGACTAAGCTATATGAGTTATATAATTTAGGTATGGCATAAAGTAAATAGAATAGAGGAATGATGGTATGGCTTATAAATAGAATAGAGGAATGATGGTATGGTTTATAACTAAGTAACAATGAAATGATATGTAAGAATAAAATGGCATTTATAAATCTAGGTTAAGAGTGTAACCAAGGTAATATGATTCAATTAATGAATCATAACTAGAAGGTTTAATAGAGTGATTGGAAAGAAATAAATAGGTGCTATTAGGAATTCTTATATGCATGCATGTGATGGTGATACATGGTATGTTTGGTTAAATTCACTACTGAGTGCATACTTAGCATATTGGGTGTTCGATGCTCAGGTGGTAGACTTTTGGATAATTCGATGAAGATGACCAGCAGTGTAGCTAACAACTGTGTAGGTATGATAATGTTTGATTAGATTGTGTTGCTTTAGTAGATAGAGGCACTCATCTATGTTACTGTGGGTGGTTAAGTGTGATGACGCTTAGTTAGCTAGTACGATAGCCTAAGTAGTTTGTAAATGAGTTCTTAGTTGTAATAACAGCCTAAGCTGATATTTGACCATAAGATCAAGCATGGTAGTATCGTATGCTTGGTAGGTTTACCCCAAACTACCCGTACTAAAAAATAAGATTTCCAAACTTAATAAGGGAAACTTAAGCAAAAGTTAAACAAAAGGCCTCTAAGGAAGTCCAAGGATGGGTGATCTCATGAGAAGAAAAACATTTGCCTTGTTTCTTTGAGAATGGGCAGGGGGTGTTACAAGTCTCATATCCAAATGTACGCTAGTAGCTGCTAATATCCTAGTTGAATGATCAACCTATCCAAACTTGTTTGTCTAGTGGTATTGGTATAACTAGACTTATTATGTTATGCCATTTTAGTTATTATTAACAAAGGTAGTAATTATTTCTTATTTTAACATATGCATCACAAGTTCATAC